>JAQIXS010000973.1:0-35843 GCA_034700785.1 Rossiulus vilnensis | reverse complement strand
CTTAGAATATGTTCACTTCGAGTTATCGAGGCAGTTTCTTAAAGAAAAGCATAGAAATGATTCGGGACTTGATTAAAGGTTCGAGTTAGCGTATTATTCTATTTATAGGAAGTCGAGTTATCGAGGTTCCACTGTAGTTAGATGCTAACGAACAATAAGGCTCGAAAATAACACGTCTTGATAGCTGATATTACAGATTTTCAGTTGATTTGGCTGACCTCCTATTGTTTGTACGATATGTTATTCGTGCTGATATTACCTCGTTCAAGGACTTGGATAGGCCTATAATCTGATCGCAAAAGGATATTTCTGGTCCCAATCATTTTCAATGTTGCGTATTGATGTGACCCAATAAAGTGTCGTAAACCCATTCACTGCAGTTGTTGACTAACGAAAAACAGTGACACGTACATGACAGTCCAATCTAGCAGGAATGAAAATTCTCTTATAATCGATCATATTTTAGCGGAACCTGATCAATGCATGCATTTGGAATGACATTACTTCCACTAGATATGCGTTCTGAAAATCAAATCCTAAAGGCAAAACATCACATATCCATTATTGAGAGCATATACACATGTTGCTAAAGGTCCTTATCTCTTCGTTTTGCCTGTGGTCCTCCGTCAAATTTACATCCGCTTGAAACAAAGTTTTTATGCGAGAAAGTTGTCTGTGGCAGCACTTTTTATCCATTTGTTTTCTGAAGGAATGACTAAAATGTCCCTTGCACATTCTGCATGTATTGATGATGTCTTTGTACTTAACTATATCCGAGCTGTCAGAACCTATCAAAACTCCCCAAGTAGTCCCCATCAATCTTTTTTTTTTTCAGTTTCGCTATAAGGAGATGATGTCTCGACTTCAATGCCATCCCATGCCTTTCTTATCTGATAGTCAGGTTCACCTACCCGAACTCGTGTTTCTTAGTTTGATTAAAATCCAGTACACCTTAACCCCAACCTTTCACTCTTAAACCAGGTTCTTTTCATTAGCCCATACCTAGCCCTATCAAAAATTATGAAATAATATATAGATTATTGTTTTCCAACTATATTTCAACCGTGGTAGTTATACCAATGTAAGTTCATTATAATGAAATATTTTTACACCTTCAAACATGTTTGTTTCGCATACATTCTAGCCACTTCCATGTCAATCTGACCAAACCTAATATAACTACACCAGGCATAAACTACCTGAGTTCCCCAGAAATAACATTTTCCACTTCCCTGACTTCTCCAGTTTTTTGAACAAACTTCCCGACCACCCTGACCATTGAAAATTCAAAAATATCACATATGCAAATGCTAGGAATTCTTTATGATTTAAAAAAGGGGAATTCCCTATTTCTGTATATGCAGTGCTGCTGAATGTGATATGTTTTGATTTTGGTGTTAACTAATAACTAGAAATAGCATCTATTGGATATGGTACTGTAAATTAAATGATTTTCCATAACATTTTCCATGCCGTTACATTTTTTACAAGCTATTAAAAATACGTAGTTTCAACATTTAAAAATCCAAATCCCTTTGCTTCTCAACAGAAGCTATTTTGAGGTCAATTTGAATGCACGGAAATGCTCTATGAATTAATCAAAGAAAGATACATGTAATATAATGTCGTTTCATGACATCTCTATGTTTGCTAGTATCCACCTGAGGCCGTGTGAAAGTAAATATAATATTGATTTGATGAATTTCCCTGATCGTTTCAAAATAAATCATCATTCCCTAATTAACCCATGCATTCCCGATTTTTTAAAAAATCGAGGTTTTCCAGGTCTGAGGGAACCCTGTATGTTAGCAAAAGCAATTTTTGGAAATAAAAAATAGGTTTATTGGATAAGCAAAAATATTACACGCATTGATCAAAGAAGTTGAGCATTCAAATGCATCATAATTAACAAATCAATTAGGCACTGCTTTTTACCAAGTGACTTAACTGCTAACTATGCAGATTATGTGCTTCTGTTTGAGTATTCCAATAAACTGCTATCAAAATATACCCCACAGACCTGCTTCCGTTCGTCGTACATTAATGCATAACAGGCATATTTGCATGGTTTAGAGGGATGTTGAGAGTTTGCTGTATTAAAAGGCCATCAAAAGCAAACAATTTAGGCAATGTCCACACAAAAGCAAAAACCACAGTATTAAATGTAAACTGGTTTCGACAAATATTTGTAATTAAATGTATTTAAAGAATGGATATCATACCAAACAGCACAAAAAAAGTTAAATATACTTAAGTTTGTAAACAATTCTATTCTTAGAGATCGGGCCGAAGGTTTTTTTTTTCATTTTCCTACACAAGCGTTTTAGGTTGGGGTTTCCTCCCTCAACTTAGCAGGGGATGAGACGGTTTTAATAACCTGAAGAAATGTAAGCCCACCTGTCAAACGCTAAGTAAAAACCTACTTGATAAATAACCCAAAGAGATTCCTTGCTCATCGACCAATCTAGAGATTAGCAGCAAACTCTCATTTGCGTATTAAGCGAAGACAGCACAGGGTGAAAGCAGAAAAAAATGGGCCAAAAACAACTGCTGTAAACTGAAATAGAATGGTGTTCAGCGTGGAAAGTTCTGCAGTATGTTCGTGACCATATACAAAAACAATACCTTTAATTATGCAGGGTGTACGTTTACAAAGGCCTATACAGTTTCATCTACACTTTTAAAAGTACATGTAAACGTTTAGGGAACTCAAGATTATGCAAGAGACTAGTAAATGGATTATCACTCTGCTGATTTAAATCAATTTTTGGCCAAGAAAATATTCTTCAAGCAAAATGCAATTAGCGTCAGATGATTTGACTTATTCTTTTCTACCGTTCCTTATGTTATATTACGATTTGCAAAGTTTAATAATACAAGTTAAAGATGCGAGCAAAATGTGTTTGACTGGCATTAGGAAACTGAGTACATGTACTGGTAATGTAAGTTTTATGTGGTTTAAAGAATTTAAGCCTTCCAGCATTTGTTCAAAAAACAATAATGACGTTTTTTCCACTGCTATTTTTACAAACGCTTGCTAATTTATCAAAAAGTGATATTGCAACACAAATTTTGGTTCACAATACATTCACAGGAATTAGATTTAGTCAACTCTTGACTAATATAATATATAAATAAAGGGCACATTCCTCCTAAACACAGCACATAGGTTTAGAATTAATAGCATGTGTTATAAAACATGCTAAATGCTAATTGCATTTGCTAATTTGCTTCCATTTCTTCATATTTTTAATAACATATCTTTTTAGTGCCCAACCTTTACTGAATGAGATTCAATCATTTAATCAATCCAGTTGTTCATGTAAGTCAATAGGTTATTGGTCAAAAAACGGCACACAGCTATAGAAGGGCGAACGAGCCAAAGCAGCGTTTTCTTGAACTTCAATTGTCGTCTATACAATTTTCCTTCAATTATAGTAGCACATGTGTTTCACTGGTCAATGATCCAAGCAGCGCCCTCATCGGCTATTTGTAAAGTAAAACTATTTCGATCGGAACACTGATTAGAGTCATCACCGCCTAATGATTTAAATTAGCTTTCGAGAGACGAAATTAAATATTCAAAAATGGAAAATAAAAACCATGACACGAGATTACCATCAATTAATTAGTAACTGACTTATCACATTTGATCAGTAGCAATTAAAAAAACAGGACGTTTCGGTATTCAAAAGTCAAGAAGATGAACTACATGTACTGTAAGTCTATTTGGCAATTTAGGACTTCTACAGAATTTCTGATTCGCCATGCATGCATCTTGCATGCCCATTACTTCATCACTCATTTTTGCGAATCTTAAAATGTATGAAACGTAGTTCTCAGTAATTCCACCTGAAAACAAGGCTTCGCGAGTTTGCTAAGTAAGTGAAAAAATGCTGACTAAGGTAAGTGCATTCTGCAGTTAACGAAAAAAAATAAATGTTTTCAAACGTTAAGGTGTTAAGCGATGTCCAATTGTTGTGAACAACTTTTGTGCTGAGTGCATGCACAATGGTGAGTTCAAATTAAAGCAGAGGTAGAACATGGAGTTCGCCATTTTGGGCATTTCACGTCGAATCACGTGACAATTAAATAATCACTGCGACCAGAGTGAGAGTAGTAGTATTTCCTGCATATGCCCAATGAATATCTAAAACTGATACGCTGAAATGCTCAAAAAACACTTGCATCATTGGCTAGAAACTTTACTTATTAATTGAATAAAACATAAATTAATCGTTTCGGTAGCAAAATTTCATTATTTATTTTGACAGCACTATGTCAGATTGTAGTCATTTCATTTACCTGAATACAGTTATAGTGTACAAAATACATACTCAATGCAAAGCTATAATTTGTTTTTCCGTTGATCAGATGACGTCAGTTGAACGTTTCCTAGACTCCGAGACACACTGGTCCGTTAATTAGGTCTATAGGCTATATTTAAATAGTGTCTAGTAGTAATACCGTTTTTCAGGCGTTCACTTTTTTTTAGTTTTAATATACACTTGAAAGTTAATCTCGAGGAATTAGTTGAAGGCCCTTATATGAATATCAATTACAAATCGCGACTTGGGTTTGAACATTCAAAGGCACAGCGAGAGATATCGAAAGAACGAAAGAGCAAGCTCTGTAATTTGCCACGCAGTCAAAGTGATTACATTCCCCGTTCATTTCTTACCATAATTTGCTTGGCTATTTATCACCGTGATTTTCCGCCACAAACATGGTCAAATTATACCGCTGCAGAAATCAGCCAACCATTTAAAAATAAAAAATCCAGACAGTTTGGCAAATTGTCAAATGAAAAAAGGGGCCTTTTTCAAAAACAAGACTTCACCAATCACAAAAACGGATCAAGAATATTTAAATTCTATTACATGTAGCCTACGTGTATTTCGAAGTAGATTTAGAACTATTGTGTATAATATCCCAGCTGATCCCAGCTAAGACAATGTACTAGTAGATTAGAAACTTGAAATTATAAGTTTAGTTTTAGTTGGATTGAGAGAAAAATAATCGCAACAAAACAAGAGTTCAGGTCAACACTTTTAAAGTTTATAAAAACACAGATACCAGGCCCAAAAACAACAAATTTCTCTCATAAATTGAGACCATTAAAATAACAGTGCGGTTTTCCTACAGCTAATTTCATCGCAATTTTAATATTCGATATACCAGGTGTGGAAAAGAAAATTCAGTTAAATTTACCATAAAGACAACCGATGTGAGAAATGATTTCTGCCCTCAAGTGCAATTACATTTGAAAGGTCAATAACGTCTTTCCATGAAGTCTAATTTTGGAAGCTCAATTTAGCAATATTAACATAATTCGGCTTCGAATAGAGCTGTCAAATGGGTAGTTAATCATTGCCAACTTTTCCATGTTTAATTTCATAATCGAGTATGCTCTCATGCAGACTATTTACCTTAAATATTTGAACGATTTATAGGATAAACTAGCAAACATGGAGCAAATTATTTTTAATGATTCAAGCTCAGGTTATTGACCATTGACCATAGCTACTTGCGAGCTTAAGTTACCAACTAACATTGCAAAAAACGAAACGCTTAACAGTCTATATGTTATATGTCTATATGCATTACTTGCAAAACGTTTTAACTTTGTGTCACTTTGTTAATACTTTGAGTATTATTTAACAGCAATAGTTTTTGGAATGGGTTTATATAAAGTATGAATGTTACACGTTTTTTTAAAAATTCAGTTTGTTAGCTCGTAATCACTTTAGTGAAAATATTAAATAAAACAATGTTTTGTCATGAGTATTGTTTATATCCAAAATAATGGCGTGTACTTAAAAGGAGTCAGGGACACCACATTCTGCTAAAATGCACATATTTTAAAAGGCCCAGGCTTAAATAACCGCGGTTTCAGCATAAACAACCACTGCTAATGCGCATGAATTATAACGCAATTAAGAACATCTAAAACAAATGCAATTCTTATTGTAGCGAAATTAATGAAACACTTTCATTGAACTGAAATCTATTTGTCCTCTTAGAGGCCTGCTTCAGAATTATCCAGTTGGCTAATGTTGCATCATAATGCGAATTCAATGTCGCAACGAAATAGCTACTGAATGGCCAACAAGAATCTCTCGATTGGACACCATTGTTTCTCTATCTACTTAATCTATCATAAGCTCATTCTTTTCAATGAACTGACTTTATCTTTGGCCATCGAATCATAAGGCTGTACGTTGCTAAAATGGCTGTTTAACCTTCCGCTACTAATAATTAGAAACAAACTTGAACTTGTTAACTGTTGCGCTTCTTGAAAAGTTCAGATAAGAATTACGTACACGGGCATCCTGAAGAGGATTGACCGCTAAAGAAAAGAGGCGGAATTTCACTGGGAAAAAAAATCCAGGAGAAAATTCGCTTATTTCATATTCAGCTAGAACCCTGCCTATGGAGTGGCTGCACGATTTTTCCAAACCATTCGTCATCGCCATGTACAATGCATCATATATCTATAGGTTATGACAAGAAATTTCCTCAAGGATGCATCTGCCGTATATCTTAAGATAAAAAAGAAGGAAAAATGGAAGAAGATAGGCAAGAAAAGTTGTTCTGGGCTCTTGGATTCCTTGTGAAAGATAAATTCAAAGTAAAAAACTCAATATTTTTAAATTAAAAGCAATAAATTGGCAACTTTTCTTGTTTTTAAGGTGTTATAGTCACAAGTTGAGCCCGAGATGCTGTCTTGCACGGTCTTGCATCTTTTAAAATGAACATTTCTAGTGCTTATTACTTGTACATGTATATACAGTGTAAAATTTATTGAAAATTTCCTTACCTAATAATTAAGAGTTCCGAGGGTAAAAAAGCCAATTACTACTTTGCGTTAATTAAAATTGCAAATGCGAGCTGTAAGGGTTGAATATCCAAGTATTTTTTTTTGTTATTTGGCAACACGCACATGTTTCGAGGATTTTCGTGTTTTCCTTACATATCATACATGTATATCGTATAATGTAATTGCTTTCGCCAAATTTAACATGAAAGACATTTAAGACTTTTAAAACAGCACTGAGGATAACTTAATTAATCTAAGCAACTATGTTACTAGCGATTATGTTGCAAACTTACAATGTCAGTAGGTTCACTGACACATATGCAGTAGGTACAGGGTATTTGAGTTTTATTTGTTATTTATATTATTTTTTTGGCTGTCAAGTTAGACCAGGCAATCATAAAAGCACCACCAGACACCTTTGAAATGTTAGAAAATTAATTATCTAAATGCTTTGAATATTTAAAATACAATAGTGTACTCATCATCACATCACTAAATAATACAATATAACACTCCAACGATTGTTAATTATCTAGCGCAATTTTGTGACACTGTTGATTCTATCTGATTGCTAACAGAACGAAGGAGGGGTTGTGGAAAAACAACGAATTAATTCAAAATTTGGAGCAAAGGTCTATCAGCTGTATGAAGCTAGTCAGAAAATGAAATTCAAATATAGCCACATACTGTATAAGACAAGAATGTAGACCAGACCACGAAATGTCCAGTTAAAAATCCAGAGAAAGGGAGTGAAAAAAAAAATGCACGGAGCACCCGTGGCATTGACCTTAGCCTCTTGTTTCACTATTTTAGGAAATTCCCTACGTGCTGCTATAAGAAAAAATAAGGTGAAAGGGTATGCAGCTAACTGGTCCTGCGGTTTAAAAAGAGCATTTTAAATCTGTGAGAGAAAGTTTACGTGAGAGCATGGATGGAAATTCGGGTAATAGTTAGGACAAACTGAGCATTAGTAAGAAGTCTAAAGTGGTTGTTTAGCAACGATCTCGCACCTGTCTCCTACTTTTAGGTTAACCCTCACCCCATATTCATTGGATTTTCCCATAAAACATCAGGAAGTGGATGTCCATGAATGCAAGGCACTTTACATGTACATGTATGTAGTAAACGCATAACACCGCATAAGCTTAATATTTACATGGCTGACCACAAAGATAATTGTTTTGCTGTAAATCCAGTAAACAAGTTATTTTCTGAAGTTTTAACAATTTCGTTATAACAACAACCTGTTCAGCGTTTGCGACACATGCATTGCACAATAAAATGCATATTAGTTATTATCGGCTAAATAAAAATTCTATAGAAACTGCGCACTTTACGAGAAGTAAAAGATTTGACTATACATGTACCGGTAGAAGAGTTGAACGAAATTTTCGCATTATTCTGATAAAAATAATAAAAAATGAAGCATTTTGTTTAAAAAAAAAAAAAACGAAACGGCGAGATTTGGGCCAGTGATTTTTTTCTGTTGCCTTATCATTTTACACAGAAATATTTATGCAATAAACCAAGCTTGAAAATCATGCTTACATGTAGGGTAAGTTGGGTATAGATGCCCCACGTTTTGGAAAAACATTTTACTAATTCAAATATTAACTTTATTTAACAAAAATCTGAGCCATTTAAAAGGTAAGCATATTCGTGAACTAATTAAAAAGTTAGAGACATTAAAACAAGTTATAAGGATAACTTATGATTTTTTTTTTGAAAAAACATGCTATTAGGGGCGTCTATTCCTACATGCGTGGTAGTGATGCCCCAGAGTGTTAAGTGTCTCTTTTTGGGGTTGCCACACGTATCTTGGTAATTACATTTTGCCTTTTTTCTAGCCTTTTGTTACATGAAATGAATGTAATCCAATCAATTGTTTATGTTGTTTTCCGATACATTTCCAAGCATTCGACACTTTCATGTTCATCAGAATTGTTGCTAACACATGATTCTGAAGATGTGCTCTCGAAATCTGATAGCTCTTCAGTGTTTTCATTGAAACAAATAATCTGATTTAAATAATACGTTTTGCAAGCCAATAAGGAGAACAGTTAATTTTCCCTCAGATAAATTTATTGACATGGCTTCTAAACTTGAATGTGGCTAAAACACTATGCATATGAATAATTTATTAAAAAATATGTGGGGCATCTGTCACATTTTTTGGTAGATATGCGCCTGGCATGTAATGCATTATCATGTAGTAACACTAAAGTTAGACTGCAAAGCAAATACAGTACATAGCATATAGAAAAATTGAATTATCAAAGCTCAATTTTAATCTAAACTGATGCTTACAATGCTACTCTACAAGTTTTCGGTGCCAAAAAAGGGTGGTCCTACCTTATAAAATTCTAAAATACCAAAAAACATCATAATGTGCAATCACAGCAGTGAGCTGCTTTGTGCTGCTATCAATGGAAAAAATAATGGAAAATAATAGAAAATAAGTGGAAAATTGACAAGATGGGGCACCGTTTACCCTGGGGCATCTATACCCAACTTACCCTATATGTTATGAAGATGAATTTCGCAAAAATAATACATATATATATTGAAGACATATTCCAGTCTTGCTGGTGTTTCATAAGGATAATGATACTATTTCTTCACCACGTGACCAAACATGAATTCATATAAATTACAGTAGTGCGTTTCTGCTTCTAATGAAAATAAAGTAGTACGGCTCTTGCCGCTGCAGAAATACGAAAAACAACCTTAATTTTTCTAGTTAAGGTATTTTGCTCCAACTTAAGTAGTAGCAGAGCAAAACAAATGTAATGTGACGCAGATTGTCCACAGCTCGAACATATGCAGGCGATTAGAGATGGTCAAGAAGAGATTTACTGAAGGTGTCAGAAATGCACCAGGGTCTGTTACCTGAATCTCTGAATCAATGTCTCTTATCTGCATTATATAGACGCAAACCCTTCGCAGACGCCCTGGACATTACAATGCAAGTCATTAGCATTAATTCTGCCCAGTAAGCTAGTGTTCAGTCTGTAATACTGTCCTGGCGCCTCTGTCATTCCCTTACATATTAAATTTACTGCACATATAAATATATATTGAACGCTAGCTACACGTTTTCGTGATAAATATGCATGCTTTCACCAAACTACGAATTATAAATGTGTAAACGAAACAATCCAATGATGGCTCGACACTTTCAAAATGGAGATCCATGGCCTTCACGTCGCTGCATAATAAAATAGCCCACCTTTTCACCATCCTTCTAAATACCTGCATGACGCAAAAATGTCTGCGAAATACTTCTTATCAAAATCCCCGCTGCGCTTGCGTTTCCATTAGATATCTTATTTGTCTAGAGCGTACCGGATAGGTTTACTCTGAGACAGTATAGACCACGCCCAGTGGCACAAACTGAGGTGACCGGTTTGCATAATCCATGAATCCTAGCATACAGAAAGGGACATATATCCCATAAAAAGCCCGCAGAGCAGAACCATTTTTTTTTTCTCTTGGAATTTCTGCTAGATGTTTTTTTCTTTCCTAAAAACATTACAGCCTCCGAGACTTGGGCATCCCTTCGGATGTGACATTGGTTTGATTCGATTAAAGAACGATAGAACCGATTGACCTCACGTACACGATGATATTTTATGGTAACGTATGATGACCTTGTTTCTCCTTAAGCACAATGTTTGCTGAGGTTAGATAAGTCAAAAAGGACACTATGCATTGCCAGGATTGCCATAATGGACAACATCTATATCTTTTTCACTTTTCCATTGATGAAGGATGTAACACACTACATGGCATATAACTACTGGCTCAAGCCATACAACATCTCCATAGAATATTACAACCGAACATGTACTTGAGTGCGAGATAATGGGGAACGTCGAATGTGCTTTGAAATCATTTGCAGATAAGCATTTGCTTGTCGCATGAACGCTGACATAATCCACGTCATCGTGATCATTTTTCTGTCTTAGTCCGCACTAAAAACAACACATCGCCCAACAAAAAGGGGTTTTGACCGCGCGTTAAGATAATGCCACAATATTGCAGGTGAAAGGGGTGGTTGTCCAATACCACCAAGAATCCGGCGGTTTACCATACAGGGTAGAAAAAAAGGGTGAAAAATTCAAACCGACCAACAAAAGACATTATGCCATCTCTCCTCGAATCTGAAAACCTGGTGAGCATTTATGGGCAACTTGACTAACCCGGCCCATTATTTTTGATATGGTTTTCCGGCAACGTAAGGCGTTAGCAGTAGGGCATGGATTTTATCGCGACAATACCCTCGACCGCATGGAGGGTTGACGATGGTACATCACTGCCAAGAAGAAGTCAGGTGAATATCGTATTAACTTTGTGGAATAAAGATGCTGTGCAATGCAGGCGCCTCCATGCAGCTTTAGCACAAAATCATGCATAACATGAGTTTCTGAAAGTTCAGCCATTTTAACGTATTTTTAAAACTGAACAGGGCAATCACTTGTTGTTTGAACCGCTTTCATGCTAATTTGGTCTTCTGTGGAAGAAATCCAAAATAGATTTTAGACATTAATTGATGCGAAGAGACGATGGCATTACATTATCTGAACAATTCAATCCAACCCTGTATCCTACGCTCAGAAATAACATGTCATGTGGTAGGGAGTGAAATCCATATGCCCAATTTGAAAGGCGTTTAACAGCCCCATTTGGGTAATCACAACAACATTATTGCTAAATTGAATTTCTTGTAGCTAAAGAAGAAAATTTGAAAGAGAATTTTGGAAGAGAATTTGAACGTCTGATGGTGTAATAAATAAGACCAATGGTACGGATCCGAATTAGCTCGCAACTCCTTAAGTGGATTAAAATGACAATCACCTCGGCGGTTAAGTTGAAATATTCCCTTCATTAATTTACAATTTCCGACAGAGACATTTTTTCCAAACGCCCCATGCTAAGCGCATCTAGTCTTGCTCTCAATATCAGAAACTGGCTCATTTGAGTAACGTTATTAATAATAAAATTAAAATGCATAACATTCATTTTATAATGAAAAATTTAACCTACGGCATTGTCCTCTATTGACCTTTATCAAAAAAATAACTTGAAAAAAAAAATTGAAAGCTTATCAATCCGCCTTAGGATACTGAGGGCAACATGATCCAACGTTAATTTCACCATCAAGTGTTCATCCTCAGAGGACATACATGCATCAATTTAGCAAAACAAGAAGTACACAAAGAAATTATATCTCTTGTCAAAAACAGGTGGCAATACCGCACATTTTCAGCTTAGCTTAAACATTTGGGAAGCCAACAAGATGTACTGCAGTGTGAATTCTGTGGTTATGTTTCTACTAGGCAAGCAACAGAGAATCAAGGGTGGTGCTGTTGTTTCGCTCGCTCAAGGGGGTCGTCACAAACAATATTTCGGTTTCATTGTCGGAATAATTTATTTTCAAATTTGGGCTGCTGCCGTAGAGGACAAATAGGATGGCGCATCATTAGCATAACAACGATGAACTTCTAAAATACAATATACGGAATTTGTGGATGTCTCAAACAGATTGAGTGCTACTGCAAGCGACAAAAACAATACAAGTTTTTAGATGGATGTATAATTTGAAATACAAATTAATTTGTGACAAAGGGGGGATGCGGGTTAATTTTAAAGGCTTAAAATGGCTGCCAGTACCCGCTGAGCATATTATAAATGGGCAAAAACACGCGAGAAGCTCTTTGACTTACTGTTATGCTAATGATCCCTAATGCATTTGGCTAATTTCCCCCTTTTGCTACTACCATTAATAGGACCACATTCTGGAGGTTAGACCACGCACTCAAAACATCCCAAATACAAGCAAAACCAATTCGTCTAGGCAGAATCATTTTAAAATAAGTTGCCGAGAAGACGTTTGTGCGACTCTCCGAATATAACTTGAACTATCGTGACTAGCCTGCCTTAAAAAGCGTTGCTAAGAAATGTTAGATGTCATAAAGTTCAAAGTTTGGGTCAAGCTAAAACAAAGGAGAAATGCCTCGGTTATCAGTATCAACAATAAACAATCACATCCGTTCATCATAGGTGCAGGAAGAAATTTTCAGTCGTACCGGTTAGGAAATTTCAGAGTGAAGCTCTTAAGTCGAAACCCCTTTTCATGACAGCAGTTATGTTATTAATAAAATATTCGATAAACAACCAAGCCGCATTCCATTGTTTTTCAACTGAGTGAAACAAATCAGGAAGGAAATAATGTTTTATATTAACATGGGAGGGGCAACATCAAAAATTGGGGGTAGGGAAAATGGACAAAAAATTTCCTATTCAAGTCCAGTGTTCTCGGATTCTTGGTATCGGTGTTCTTTAATGGAAAATATCTCTAACCTGTTGTTTCTAAATAAATAATACGCTTTCTTTAAAATGTGGACGATGTGGATATTATTTTCTGGAGTGCATCGGCTTTCCAGTGCATTTGGTTGGTTTTAATTCACAAAACAATTTTTAAAATAGCGTATTAATGAGGGAATGATAATGCTTATACCTACCTGCGTATAGGTCAATTTGACTGACATAATATTTGGGGAAATTAAAGCGTATATAGGCTAGAATAGAAAACTTATAAACGCCATTGAAAGGTAATCCTAGGCCCATTTCACGAGTGTTAAAAAGCACAAACTTGTTCCTTTTTGTAAAATAAAATGTGAAAATATTGAATTAAATACTGTAGTGTTTTAGTATAGCACAAATACATGTAGTTGTCCTAAGAGTGCTATAAAACGGAATTTTTCTTGCGAATTCTAAGCCTTGCCGCAAGTACAAATTATCATAATACACCTGTAGCAACCACATTTCTAACCCGATTACAAAAATCGACTGTAGATTAGCGCTACTGATCAACTGAGTAAAGGTGCGCTGGGAGGGCTATAGTGGTGTCTTACATCGTTACAGGTCAAAGACTAAGATCCATGCACTTGCAGATTACGAAATGGAATGGGAGTAATGTTACAAATCGCCATAGGCTAGGATGGAATATCATTTTAAAAAATACACACAACTCATTGACTTCGCTTCTATACTATGCTGACCAAATTTCTGCATCCTCATAACCGGCTAAATTTTGACTTTTAATTTTTAGCTGCAACATTTACGTGTTATGTGCCAAGTTTAACTTACATGTTCAGCGTACTGAATATAGGACACAAGAGTGGTGCTGGGTACTTGCCAATTCCTGGTCTGTTAATGTTTGCTAAATATTGAAGAATTTCTTACCTGAAAAATAAAAAAATCACAATTAATTTCAGGGAAATACACTGTTGGATGAGAACATTGCAGTGTTTACATTCTTTATAACAGGTTACGTTATTTATAAAAGTAAAAAGTGTCAAGTTAATTGCAACATGGTGTGGGAAACGGTCAATTTTTCATATTCACAATACGCACATGTACATGTATGTTGCAGAATTCTGAGAATATCAAAATACCTTAGAGCACAATAACTTTACTGTGAATCTGTGCACCTGAAAATATTCTGCTACATTGTATAATTATGCGGAATATATTATCTCTGATTCTGGTAAACCAATAGGCCTACATTAGTCTTCCTCATGACCTGGTTGAGTTTTCCGAAATATATTATGTGAGAAAGTTAATTTTAGAATTCGACCACACACAAAAATGTCTCACGATTATTCAAGAAAAAAAATGGCATCTCCGGTCAATAAATTGCCATCTTTTCCAGCATGCATTACCATATTTCGAATAAACATTGTATAGTTTTAATAATGTGCAGAAACGAATTCGTGGTTGTTGTGAGTGATGATGTCCGACGAGCGAGTAGTCAGCATGGTAACATTCCCCTGGTTTGTAGCGCATGTCTCTATTAAGAAATCTAGGTCTGACACTTAACATGAGTTCTATTTTGAAAAGAAACGGAGTTATGGTAATTCCTGTCAATCTTGGCGAAGCACTTTCGCATTCAAACTGCATTAAAAACACACCTCCCATCTAATTTCTCTGACCACCCATTCCCTTTCAAAACATCCAAACATCGACAAATGGGCCATGGGCTGGCATGTGACCCCCTGCCGAGTTTCATGAATAAAAATGACGGGAAGCCTTCAAAAACTGCGCAGGTTGCATCCCCAGTTGAAAATGCCGTGAAATCCTCGCAAAATACGGGTGCTATTAATTAGACTAACTCAGATGATTCCATCTGAAAACAATTAACTGTAAGCTACTTGCATCGGCGTCACTAGGGCCAATCTTTCGTCATCTATTCATAAGTTACACAGAAAAAAGAACGTGGAATGTTTGTTTAACTGATTTTGGAATTTATTGCAAATCCGCAAATCCATAATTATCACATGTTGCGAAATGTTCACTACATTTCATTTCAGAATAATGGATAATAGGACAATGTTATTTATAAACCTGCAACCACAATTTTGGAATTTAAAAAAAACACACGTCAGAGCACTGTCACCAGTCAACCTACATAGCTGATAAGTCTACAAAGTCTGGTTTTTTGAAATTATTATAATATACACCGGAATTACAACTTTCCTAACGGGGGAAAATTAAGGGCTTAAGGGAAGAATTCTAGATCAGCTTGAAAATGAGACAAACAATCCAAATTTCCACATTTGACCTTAAATGAATTCTTAGAAACCAATTATCCCATACAAAGGTACAGTTGCATCAGACATACATGTAGCAGAAAAAAAAATTATCAGGTTCTCGTTTAGCTTGGAGCATGTGATTTAGTCACCAAAGCCTATCATGTTTATATCCCAACAGATACTGCAGATCCATTTTTTACACTCCCTCCTATATCTTGCTTGCTGTTTTTACTGCGAATAATCATTGGCATTTATTGGATATTAGCAATAGAATATTTCATATTTAAGTATCAAGCCCATAGTACGATGCAGTTTTTATTCCAAACACTGATCGCCTTAACTTCAACAATATTATGTGCAGACAGTAAGTAAGCAATCGTCTCATGAGTCATGATACTCTCAAGTATTTCCACACACTTTTTAAAATTATTCCATCGGCTCTTTTATATGGAAAAAACTGATTCTCTGAAGTAAAAAACCTTTGCCGAGAAACAATTGAACGAATGCGTCTTTATGGGAGCATCAAAGATTTTTTTTATTATTAAAAAAAATAAATATCATTTCATGCAGACCCAGCATTTATCTTTCAACGCAGCAATATATATATATAGAGAAAGAGGCAAAATCAAGCTTTGGGTGCGTGATCTAGAAAATAATATAGACCTGCCCAGTGCAAGCAAACAATAATTAGAAAAGCAAAAAATGATGCTATATAGCTCGGTTGGCACAACAAAAAGATATAAAACTCGCATTTAATGAGTTTCGGTTTCATCCATTAGGCCTAGCCCTCTGTTTCCGTCATATTAAAAAATTCAGTTGGAAACAAAAGCTTGAAATATGCCGGGTTTTATTTCGGCCACACTGAATATGTCGGCACGCTATAATCACAGGTTTCCAGTTCAAAGATTGGCGATGGAAAGAAAACTCATAATTCGCAATATGGCACCAAATAGCAAGGCGGCAAGGTATTCGTGTCTGGTCCATCAGGGCTTCCTCATTGGTCAACACACATCTTGCAAGCCTGGTTCGTCGCAATTGTATGCAGTATCGCGCACGCTAATTAAAGCGGTCCAATAGGCGACATTATCCGTGGCGACATCACATCTACCTTAGCTACCTATCATTATTAGAGTCAAAAAATGAACGCCTCAATTTATGAACAACAATAGCGTGGACAATATCCAGACATCCGGCCTTAAGCCTGTTTTGTCCGTTGCGAAAATTACAGTGTACTCTGCAATGCGGTAGGTTATTTGCCTGCAACTTATCAGCGCTTCTTGGAATGTCTTATGTCAAAAATTTCACGTAATACATATTGTATATAACATGTGGGTTGACTGCCGTAGTGCATGATGCATCATGATACAAGACTGGTTAGGTTTTGAGCAGTAATATTCAGGAGATCCTAGTGCTGAAAAAGACTCGAATATATAACAAAAATATGATAGAAATTGGGGTGAATTTTATAATAAGGTACAAAGTATAGTGACAGGAAAGGTCGCAAAGCATATTATAGCCATTCATTTAAAAATTTTCGCTACGTTTTTGATAAAATTTGTGGGAAATGACAGCATCATAATGCGAAGTTTAAACTGGAAGTTATGTTGCTTATATGCAGAGGCAAGCTCAAACGAACATGTCAAAACGTTTCTTTGTATGTACCAGTCCGTTATATGCTTAATTTTGCTCATCTAATTAACTATTTGTATATGAAAGAGTAGGATAACAAACACGTAGCCTTTCATGCCCTCCTAATCCCAAAGAGCTGATGATATGTGTAAAACTATATGATATGGATATACGAGGCCACACGTTTTACACACGTTTAGTGTGTAAAAATCGGCATGTTTTTGGTTCAAGTACTTCTTGTAAAAACATTGGATCCGCTTTGCACCTCTTTTCTCGCACGATGAATCTGATAATGGCCGCTTTCCCTGACATTTCATTGCAGTGAAATTTTTGAAAAGAAATGTTTGAAAAGCTTCGCCTTTGCATGAGTACATTAAGAGACCTCGGACGTGCATTCAAAGGCTTGCCACGCATACAGCCTTATCTCTGATGTAGCGTTTATTACCGTACTAGCATTTCCACTGGCATTCATGAGGTTTATCAGACAAGGTCTACGTAATAACTAGTTGGGATTGGTCATAATTTTGGCTTCAGTGGAGATGTGATATTGCTTCTTTCCCCAAGAAGTAAACCGAGAAAAAAATTAATTCACCCACAATGCAACAAACGTTCCCTCGTGTCTGGTTCCTGTACAATCGCACTCCCGCTCGAACCCTATCATTAGATCAGCGCGATCCGTCATTATTGTCTGCCCTGTGTCATTTGCTTAACATCGGGGTAAGACTATGGGTCGGCAAGAGAGAGCAAATTATGGGGCCTTGAAACAGAGCAAGAAATAACGCCTATTGGATGTCAATGTCCATGCATGAAAGGATATTAGTTAGCCTGGGAGCTAATTCCTGAGGTGAGCACAAAAAAGGTGGAGAGCCCAAACGGCTAAGAGAACAAAGAACACATTCATATTGAAATTGAAAAATCCTCGCCGAGGTGGCTTGTCGTGAGAGCGAGGTATACCAACTGACGCCGGTAATTACGAAGAAGGAAAAAAATGGGCTAAAATACATTTCATTCTCTCAGAAAATGAAAATGCAACACCCAATTCTCATCCGAAAAGCATAACGGACCAATGAAAAATACTTAGAAGCCCATTCACAAAATATACCAAACATAAAAAATAATAATAACTGAATTTCTTAAAAGAGCATATTTACTCACAGTTGATTAATCAATGTTGTCAGTTTACCATATAAATGAATTTGTATTGCAAATATCCGTTTTCCAACATGTTAGACAATTTTGTGTTATGTTGGTTATATTGTTGGAATGTTGGTTTTAGCGATGGGAATTTAAGGTAGGTCTATTACTGGCAGAAACCCCACATCGGGATTTATAGAAACCCACAAATAGTGTTCCAAACACCACATAACAAGCAATGATGGAATGATCCTACATGATGGTGCACAGACTGTAAGGAATGCATTTTAATTCGGTCGATTTCACATTATCTCAACGTCCCAACAACAAGGGGCAATTTTACGGCTGATCAATGAAACAAACCTACTTTATGAATGCACCGACATAATTATTTTGAAGAATAACAGATTCTACATGGTTGTACGCGTAAAATTTCACGCTTATTTACTTAAAAGTGATTTCTGGGTTACTAGTGTCTGCCTTTCACTGAAGTCACACTATAAGCTAATTGCTTAAAAGGGATAATCGAATTACGATTGAACATCTATTCGTATACATGTATATGGGCCTGCAAAACCAGTGTCTAATAACAGGTGTAGAAAATGCAGCAAGACCAAAACGCAAAAAAACAAGAAAAGAGCGCCACACACGCACTAAGAGGGACAAAAGAAATCATGAAGCACATGTCCGATTAGAAAACATCGATTCTTCTCGCTCATCTGTTTTCAAATTAGATAAAGAAAAAAAAAGGTGCTGTTCAACATCCAGATCAAGTTGAAACCTCAAAACCTCAACATTGTCATCGCTCCTGGTATTTTCACTTCGTTACATAGGCCTATATACATGTACATTCCAACACGGTTTCCCTTTCTTGCTTTCTTTTCTCATTTCTTTTAAATTAAAAAAGATAATAACAGAGTGTGCATCAGTGGATCGACACCATGGTGTCTGCGGCAGATGGAGCCAGCAATGGATGATGAAAAAGTGTGTGAAAAACAGAAAGCGAGCCATTTTTTTTTTCTGAACCCTATAGCATCTAAAGGCTATAATAAATGGTCGGAATTGCATTGTTGGAATGTTATGTAAAAATGACATGAAGGCCAGCAGCAGTCAAACAATCACGAATATGGCTGCCGAATCAATCTGTAACAAACAAATGCCATTGGAGATATTTCTCTTGTTGCAAAGTCATTCTTGCAAGTGTTACGGAAATCACAAACCTCGCGGTCTTTATATATGATGACAGGAGCCAACGGCTAGATACTTAAAAAAATAGCCAAATAACAACCCATAGCAGGATTTGTGGCATGGTTCTATGACAACCTCTAGTATCGAATCTGCTTGCTGTCCAGAAAGATAATGAATAAGTATGAATGCTGACTTGCTGTTACATCGACATAATTTCTAGGAATTTATAGACTATCCACGCCCTGGTTAATTAACACACATTCTAAAACTTTATCTTGAACTGTTCATAAAAAGCTTTGAAAAAATGTTCAAAATGAAAATAGTTTTTCAATTTAAAAACATGAATTTCTACTTGCAGCACATAAGTTAAACTGACAATTATTAGGACATCACAAAAATTAAATAAAATGAATGCATATTGGAAATATGCACAACAAGACTGGTGTCCCAGTATTAGAAATAAAAGGTGAAGGTCTGAAGGTCAGCATTCATTGCTGCTTACTATATGCAACGAATTGACAATTGCAAAAAACAAGAGCAACAGTAAAGCCATATTGCTATTAGATTCATTATTTTTCATAACATTGGCTTCGCACTCTTCCACAATCAAAAATGCTGATCAGTCATTTTTTGTTGGAAACCGCATATTTCAAGTGAGTTGGATTGGAACAGTTGATATCAGCAACAATAACCTATGATAGTTCATTGAACTGTTCCAGAATATCTTCTTTGACGATGACCATATAGCCAAATAGGTGCTGGTGGTATACAGTTTAAATGTATAGTCGATGTGTTACGGTCTCAATAGCTTAATTTCACAATATATGTTCGACTTCCTACACACATTACTCAGACCACCCTCGCATAATTTCAATTTCAATGAAGCAGAACAGTAATGCCTTATGGCATGACCAGCAAGTTGCTCTGGTGGTGGTCATGATCGATGCACATGTGCTTCAATGGAAACAAACAGTGAAACTTGGAAAGAAAACGAAAGCGAGTAATACAACAAAGATATAAAGAGGTTCAGTTTTTTTTAAAAAAATCGCATATTCTGCATTAATCTCTCATGAATAAGCATTTCATCTTATTGCCCGGAGCTGATATTCAACACAACAGATACGTTTGCAAAGTCCAACAAAGCCTATCATGCAGCAAATCAGCGAAAAATAAGCAATGGCATAATTCTGTTTTTCATTACCATCAGCAATAGCTAATTCATTGCCGATACCATCCAGTGACAACTCCGTTATGATGACAAACACATCCTCTGGTACAACGACTTGTAATGACATTAGAATTTTCACATTCCAGAGTTAATCGAGGTTTCCTTTTAAATGCAACAAAAGTACAATGCGCAATTCCGAGAGTAAGTGGTCTGTCTCCCTTGATTATGTCCCCTGACCACGTGAGCTGCAATGGCACGTAAAACAGCCAGCACTCAGGGGTTTACGTCGTGTCGGCTGCCCCATAATGATATGGCGAGCAGTTCCATCCATTGGCTTTCTTGTGTGTTTAACAGAAAGAAAAGCACGGCTCGCTACTTGCATTCTTTTCAGACATAAAAACTACTTTCAGCATTAAAGCGTCCTTCCAGGTATCTAGTTAAGTGCGGCCCTAGTCGAAAACGCCATTGTTGCAATACTTCATAATACCTCTTGGGGAAAAATAAAAAAGTGGGTAGAAAACAGACTGCTCGAAGCCTTGTCTCCCAAAAGTGCATCCCTTTCATAAACATACCGAGTCTGTCTTTCACGTTGGAATGAGTAAAATTGAAAAGATAATCCTCAATCAGGAGGGATATTGGAAGGGGATGTTGTATGCCGTGGATGGAGAAATGAATAGGGGTAAAGTCAGGCAAAGGCTCTTAGGTATTCCTGCAAATTTCTAGACAGGTAAATTGATCGATTGAAGCACAAAATAGAGCAAAGCACACAAAGAAATTGAAAAGTAGTTACAGTCACTTCACCGGTGCAAAAGCGCAATATGTAAATAAATGGAATGCTTTGAGTGAGGCAACCAATGAGGATGAAGGCGGGGGGAGGGAAGAACACACGGGTCCCCCCCCCAGAGAACTTAAAATAATTTATACATTAAATATGAAATATGAAAATTATTTTATAAGGTAAATTTTCAAATCATGCACCAGCAAATGCATTTTTTTTTAAATACGTGAACAGTGTATATTCTGGGTGCCCGCCCCAGAAGCTGGTCCCTCCTGCCCCCCAGAGGTACATGTACAAGTAAGTCCTAGGTACCGACTGAATGCCATCAAAGCATCAGTGAAATGGAGTCAATGTTACATCAGGATTCAAGAATTCGCTTAAAATGCAAAAATAATAAACAACTGAGGCACCAGTATTCCTAAGCATGCGCAGTGAAGTACGGTATGCATTCAACGCACTCCCAACATTTCCGAGCAGGGCAGACGAAAGGTATTTTACCTCTGAGTGGTGAAAGGATCGAGAGAGAAGATGAAAATTGCAACACCTGAAACGAAGTGATGAAAGTTGAACCGTGTTCAGTGTACTACGATACATGGGAAAAAAAATATGCTGGTAACCAGTTGAGTGCGTGTGCGTGGAATGTGCGCCCTAGGGCCAATATTCATTGATCTCCCTAAGGCAAGACTCTGTTGGTCCTGCCATATTTTCTATGTTAAGTTGGATCCCTAAAGAGGACACGCGAGTTGGCAGCATGGGTAATAAGCCAGAGCCGAAAATTACGATCGTGCTCAGCAGAAGAATCCAGGAAGCCAACTCGCTCCTTTTTTTATCCCCTTATTATTTTAGTCCACATTTTTATGCATGAACCTTTAAAATAAATCTTTACATAATTGGAAAATAATTTACGACTTCTAAATTGACCCTCAGCTCGTTTGCAAATCGCGAGTGCAACACGCTTCCGAACTTGGGCTGCTGGGCGAAGGGTTCCTTTCGATTTAATTAAAACTGAACAACATTTCGGGGGCTTGTATTTAAAAGGCTAAGTTCAATGGATCTCATTCATAAAAGTCAGTTTTTTTGCGCGCGAATAGGCTTCACGCATATTAAAATGGAATCCGGCCGCAATCCTGCGCCACGATAAAATCCTCTCATATTTAATAGGATATTTGTCAGTTATTGTTGTTATGCGTGATAATCATCTTTTTTATGAGCAAAAATCCAATAAAAAAGTCATTATTTTTGCGAAAATAAAGGTGGCAAAAACGACTGGAAAAGCAGGATTCAAAATCAATCAACGTGAGAACCATATCATTCACGTCTGATAACAGCGATATAAAAATTACCCTTGGACTAGACATTTGCTATCGTTTTTATATCGGTTAAAGGTAAGAAATGTAGTATAGGCCCGAGGTTATTTCCTACCGATGAGACATAATGAGTGTCAAAAATATTTAAAATGATAAGCTCGCCAAATATGAAATTGAAATTTTATTAAATTAATGACACTACAAGAAAACATTTTGTTGAGAAAAGCGTGTTTTTTTCTTTGGCCTAAATGCATTATTTGTTTGAGAATGTATTGGGGTCTGGTTAGCCCGCAACACTGAACGACCTTAGACGCTTGACCTGCGCAGGTGTCCTCTCATGGACACCTTAAATTGCGTTTTGAATATTCATCGCATTCAAAAATGGCCTCGACGGTTGCCAAACTGATTAAAATGACAAACGATTTTGACAGCTATTAAACAAACATTTGTTATCGCTCAGCTGTAATGAATCTTGCGCTATGGATGCCAAAAATTAGCAGGGGTTGTCATTGAACTAACTGGGATATTAAAAAAGCGAAACAATTAATAGTTAAGCGTTTTAGTCTAACAATAAGATTTAATCACGACGGCTTCGTCATTAACTAGGCCTGACATTATGGAGTTTTTCTGCTACAATGTACTTCGTTAACAAACATACAGAAAAATACTTTCAGCATGTTGCCCCTCCTTGCCCTTCAAATACCTCGAACGACCCAATAAAATCACTCACAAAGTGCATAAGCAGCGCTATTAAAAGCCTGAAAGTAGGTTGAGAATTATATAGGGAAAAAAAAAGAAAAAAACATTTCTAAGGCCCCATATTTCAGAACCGCACGCCATTGCAAGTTGGTTGGGGTCAGTCTTCATGGTGAGTGAACATTCAAAATGGGTTTTCATATACTGTATCCAACAGTTGGGCGATGTCAAGATGTATCTCCTTAATCCTTCGATGCAAAGCTCTTTACATTAAGAGAGTGAAAACTGAAAGAATTGCATAGTTAGCATTTTTGTCAGAGGTAGAAGGGTGCGGTGGATGAAATAAAGATAGGAGAAAGTTTGTGAACAGCCGCAAAGACTTGTTGAACTGCAACTCTCCCAAATGACCCAAAAGTTTCAATGCGGTGATTGGCATTGAAACCTAGTCAAGCGACAAAAGATGGTTCTGGTAACAGTAATATTCTAGTAACCCCCCACGGTTGGCCAGAATTTAGAAAAATGCAATGATGCAGCAATTGATAAGTCCCAACAAAGAAAGACACAGATATTCCCTAGCAGTTTATTTTCGTATATAAAGTGCTGTGCAGTTTAAAAGTTTCATGTCAGGGATAAAAATTCAGGAAAGTTCTGCATATAGTGTATTTTCTAAAAAACATTCGTTTAATCATCATTTACATGATCTCAACTCGAATTGATGCTTGAAAAATCGCCATCACCATTCAACACTTTTTTGTGTTAAAATGACATTAATATTGCCATAAGCTTTGGAATAATATACCTGCAGATGTATACTTTTCGACAAGAAGATGCATAAGTACATTTTGCAATATTCATTTGCCTTCAGTTTCTGCATTATATCACGAAGTACAATAAATATTTTTGAAAAAATAACTTTTTAATTATGGTATCTAATAAATAAACTTTAATAAATTCATCTTATTTCACATAATTTATAATAAATTTAGGAAAACCTACATGTATATTCTGAGAATGTATGATAGTAGAAAAAAAGGCACATGCCTTATTTGCCGAATATTAATTGTTTAGTTGGCACCATATTTTCGGTGAGATACATTATAGGAGTGTTAAAAAAAGTTAACGTAAACAACAGGAATATAACGTGCATGCAAGCAAGCTCATTTAAGTAATTAAAAATTGATTTTCAGGTCACTTTATGAAATAAAACTGGGAAGTGAGAACGTAGTTTTTGTAAAGAGGGCAAGTGAAAATGGCCTCTTAAAAAACGAAAATTTTGAAACACTGAGAATATAACTAACACACGATCGTTCGTGGCACCCGTTATAATTAACTCCTCGCGAAGGAAATCCAAAATGCATTATCAGAGATTCTTGTTAGTATTTGTGCCCAAAACCCCCTTTTTTGAAAATTGCAGCATGGATGCGGGTGAGGCAATCTACCAAAATAAAGCTCATGGAAGTTTTCTTCCACTTTCTTGGAAGAAACAACGCCGAGGGTTGCAGCAGCGCGTTGCCAACATTTCAAAGAATCTGAAAGCCGAAACTATTATCACTTGAATTACACAATAGATTTAATACAAGTGATGAGATGATTCGAGTTTGCATTTTTTTGTACTACTTTTGTAAGGCTGTCACTCGTGTAATGCAATCCACGTAGACCTGATTTAGGAATGACAGACATATTTGCACGAAGCTTGTTTTCAACCAACTCTTTTTTTTGCATTTGTATTATTGAGAAGAAAGGATGATTGGCCAAAGGAAACGTGAAGAACAGAAAAAAGAATAGAGAAAAATACAGGGTGACCTCATGTAGAACGGGAAATAATTGTGTTTTTTGTTGTATTTTCATTACTTAAGAAGCTGTATTATTAGCTCCTAGATATTGGACCTTAATATGACTATTAATTGAATATTCAATGGTACCACAAATACATGTATATCACTGCCACATAACTATTTTTACTTTGTTGTTAAAACCTATCCCTTATCTTGTTCTGATTTTAAATTTTAAGTTAAATCAATAAATCAATAAAATGCCGGAATAAGGAAGTATTCTCGTGAAACACTATATAAAGTCACTGGCGCTAAATGTAAGAAGTGTGCCATTATTAAATCACCGATTCCATTATACATGTAAAAAGCGCTTGTAACTTAATGACCAAAACCTAATTTTTCTGCATGAATAATTTGCATGTTATGTTGCATGGTGAGTATAATTACATCTTTCTGAAAACAACAGTGGTTTTAGGTCAAAAAACAGCTTGGAAAATGTGATCAATTCAGATAACAAAGATTACTTTTTGGAAGAAAAGAATTTCCAATTAAAATTTTTTTCACAATTTACCAATGTAAAAGAATTGACGCCAGCGAAATCTGGAAATCTATTTGTCATTAATAAATATGGGTATCATTGTGCGCCAATTATCAGACACTTGCAAATTAACGAAGCTGCTCGCTAAAACTATTTCTTAACAATCGACATTTTTTTCCGAGTTTGTCTGGTACGCGATAATCCCTTTGAAATAATTATACTACCATCATAAAGGCTGACTTTAATATGCAACCATAAATAAGGACACCCATGCGAGGAACAGTAACCACAAAACTTCAGATTTTCAATCCGATGAGTAACACCGTTAAGCATATGGTATTGAATAGTAGTGGCTCTTATTATGCCAGCATAAATAAAAGGTTTACGCCTATAAAATGTAAATGGCTTTGCTATTGATTAAAATGCCTACAAAAAAAATTTGCGAAGTTTTTCGAACGCAAGCTCAAGAAATACGCTCTGTAACCACAAAATTAAGATGTTATCTAATTGATACATTGATTAATTTCTTATGTTGTTCCTGGCTGCCATACTTGACAGTTTAGACTAAAGGCTGTTTTTATGAAAATTAAGTTCTCTTTGAAGAGAAAACATCTGAATTTTCAGAGATTTCAGTACAAAGTTAGCACATTCCAAGTTCGAATGTAATTTAATTCGTATTATCTGGATGTGATCGCCTTATTATATCCTATACAAAATATATGTAAATACACTTATAAAAGAATGCAGTACATTGTAATGATAGTTTTGTAGTTGTCTGTAAGGTTTGTTTTTGGATTGCTTTTGTCTTTATATTTCTCATAGAAAAATTCGATAAACCTCAAATATAACTAACAAACAAATGCCAAGTAAGAACTGGCCACGTATAATCAACGCCAAACACTTATAGGCTTCACAACCTTTACTATGCAATCTGGGCATGTTGTTCAAAAGAAACAATACGATAAAACAACCTGCACAAAGATGTTGTTTTCTGGAGGATAAGTTCCAGGATAAAATTACAAACATCCATTATATTATTGAATAATAAAGGATCATCGTTTTAATTTCTTTTTTGCCATCATTTTTCTTTTGCGATTTGCTATTCGTGTGAATACTTGAAAATAATTTGGTATATTCCAGTCGCCAGTAGCATTTCAATACCGGTAAACTGTGATTACAATAACTGTCAGTATTTTGCATACTTTGCTTACAATAACTAAATGAATATACATGTACATTTGAAAATATGAAATAACTTAAATAAGGTATGATTTCTACGCTTAATCTTCTTTCCCACACACACGAAAAGAAAAAAGAGAAACTGATATACATGTAACTTAATTTTTTTCCCTTATATGTCTTTAGGGAGGACTGTATAATGCCGCCCCCCTCCCTCATAATAATTACATATCCGTGAAAACAGGATTATATTTTCTTGTAATTCAAAATAGTTCAAAGCAGCGGGAAAATTTCACACGTGTGTTAGGTCTTATAGCATAAGCACGTTTCGTAGTAAATCACATATAAAATGCACATATTTTAAGTCAGCCGTAACCATTTAGAAGTCCTTTCGTCGCCTTTGGGAAAACAAATATAAATAAAACTGTCTTCACCGATATCCTCCCTCAAGGCATTTGGCTCTCCTTTCTAGCCCTCACAAGAGACACGACGTGTCCTACATAAATATCTCTGGGTAAATTTAAAGTTTCTCGAAAGAGATGACGACTAATGACATACCTGGGGGAGAAACCAGTTGGGTTTCAAACTCTAGACTAAGCCTGTTATACAGGAAAAACAGACCTTGGTGAAAATCAGATTCTAATAATGCCTTCAATTCTTCAAATAACAGTTACAAATAAACATGCTGGTCAACGTGTAAAGCATCTGCTAGTTGCTTGAATCTCAATTTTAAAGTGTCTTCAACAAAGAAAACAAAACTTGGTTAGTGGACCTTCCAATTCTCAAAATACAGTATAAGGTAATGCCTGAAGTTTCTGTTAATAATGATCAATAGCTAATTTGTCGATTATCTCTGGAAGCAAATAAATCAGTGGGTTCCGGTACTCTCTCCTAGAGTCATACTAGAATTAATCATGAAAATTACCCCGGTTTAAACAGTTACTTTTAAGCAGCCGCTGGATTCTGAATCGGATCCCAGTGAGTAGAAGGATACACTTATCTGCCCAGTATTAAATCCGGTTCTGAATTGGATCAGCCAATTATCGCCTTATTTCCCTTACATCTGTGGTTGGCATGGTCGTAGAACTTACAGCAATTGAATATTCAGTCATCAATCACAGATACTCAATTGTCAGCATGGCATCAAAAGGGCCCAATCTTGTGAAACGCAGTTGACCTTGTTCAAACAGTTCCTCATCAAACATTATTTTAAAAAACCCAATATGTTGGCATAAACGAACAGGTGTTAGCATGGATTATCTTTTTTGTCACATCCACATAAAAATATACATGCAGATGGATGTGAATCTAGGTGGGTCGAAGTCCAATCTGGAGTGCTATAAGGAAGTGTTTTGGGTCCTCTTCCTTTTCGGATATTTAATAACGATGAATCACAATGCTGTGTCCCGCTAGTGTATAATGTGGTAGCATAAACTCAATAAAAAAAAACTTAAATAATCCAGTACCGGTACCGAAAAATGGGATACACTGAGATCAAGACAAAATGTGCTTAGCATAATTGAGCTTTTCGAAGAACTTTCATTGTCGTGAAATCGTCAATTTGTGAAGGGAATTTTTAAATGTACATGTAGTCAATGAGGTGATCGAACCTGTCATTCTAAGGTAATTCGAATCCACATTATTGGTCTTATTTTATTGCAAGCCATTATACGTTGGAATTCTCTTCAAAAGGATAGCCTTGATATCAACATGTATTTACAAGAAATTCAATTTAACAATGATGCTGATGATCACCCTGATGGAGTTTTATATGGATTTCATCCCCCATCGCATGGCATATTTTTGCTGAACATAAGATGTTGAGTTGAATTGAATTGTTGAGGTTCATAACATTTAAACCCGAAAAAAATCCGAAATACTGCATTAAATTTACTTTAATTTGCATGCATTATTTTAAGTTCTGAGTTAACTAGAAACACAAGAGAGCGTTAATGCCATGCCAGCTGTAATGGTCCTCTCTTGTTTAACGATTGAATAATGATCAATTAAAACCATTTGCAACATTCTTTTCGTTAATTCGAGGCTGCTTAAATGGTTCAAAAACAAGTCATTAGAGGTCGATCACTTTCCATTACAGGGGCGTTAGCACCATTACATCTAGTTTCTCAAATGAAATATTTTCAAAACTAACAATTCAGGTCTACTTCTCAATATACGGATATGGATTTTTTTGTAATATTTTTCTGCTTCTAAGAAGTAGTGAGCGCAGCTTCTTGACTACTTATAACATTTACCATAAATGCATCAGTGTGTTAAACACCAAATCGACCATAAAACTGTTACTTAATAATTGTAGAATCATTTAAATGTACTAAAATGTAGCCAACGTTAGCACATTTCAAACGTTCATCCGGGAAGTTCAATTTTTATCACGCATTATTATACAAAAGATTAATGAAGTCTGTCTAACTTCGGCCACGCCTTCTTCAACTGAGCCTATTTAAGGTGAACATAAGATTGTAATGAGTTTGGGGTATAGATGATATAAGATTTCGCGGTAGGTGGCGCTAGATTAGAGATAAATGTAGCCAAGTCATTGCGGCTAAATAAATTCCTTGCTGCAGTGGACCAGCTCCGTAGTGTGTATAACGTAAAGGGGCACCCATATTATACTGATATTGAACAAATGCAGATTGATATCTGATCAGTTCTTTAAAAAAATCAATGAAAGTTATTCTATCTGATACAAGTTGTGGATGCCTATTATAATGTGTCATAAAGCACGTCGATGGCACACTTTAATCGTCCATGAATAGCGTCCGAGGTGTAAGGGGGGATTATGGACTTGAAGGGCGTATAAGGGTTTAAAATTCGGATGTCCAACATTTATTTGTCCTGTGCAGTAGTGTTCTTAAGTACAGTAAACTTGAAAACAGGCAAAACTAACACACTAAATAAACATTACGTAAATATGACGTATTTTTATGCCATTTTTGTGAACGACCATTTAAAATAAAATGAACCATGTGTTAATTATGCCCCCTGGCCCCGCCCCAGCAAAAAAAGCTGTTTGTTTTTGATGTTGCTTTACACCCTCTTTGAATTACGATAATTGTAGTTGTACGTGAAATATTGCACCTTGCGTCATTTCATCGCCTTACCATGTACTATTCACGTTATAATAATTAACTTTCGCTTTACTTTACTATCTTAAGTGCGAAAATCAAATCTACATGTATGTGAGTACGGTTCAGAAAAAGTTTTTAAAAACAGCAACCAGACCAGAGGCATACAGTATAGACCCACACGAATTAATGGTACCTACACAATACTACTACGCTCTTTGAAATCTTTAACTAGGTGCTTGAAAAAAGCTCATTTGTCTGCAATGTCATCATCCACGCTTACTGGCTGCTCTTGAAAACTATGAGACGACAGGGAAAACAAGGCGGAGAATACCCTGGTTTGAAATTGCAAGCATCCAGGAAGTGCACGGCTGCGAGTGAAATGGAAGCTTCATTTGAAACGTTACAATAATATATCAATCTCATCAATAGAGTTAATATCTTATGACTTCACCCTATCCTCCCCTCCCACCAATTCAAGCACCCTTTTTTCCTCATCCATTACTTCTGCATACTTCGTTTTGGCTCGTCACCCCCCACAAACTTCCCACTTGGAATATTTGAGGCGATCCTTAAAGGTGTTTCATGTTTATAAATCAGTCGTAGCCTTTGGAGAAAGCGGCCTTCTTCTGGGCCAGAGGTTGGCTCTCACCTGCGAATGTACCCATTTGTGTCAAACATCTGAAGCAATTTGTTTCACAGCCGGCCCTGCTGTGCCACACAGCAACTTCAAAGGCTAGTTCAGCACCATGACTTAGCAGTTTGCGGCCAAACTGCTTCGGCCATCAACTTTACATGTATGTGTCATACAACATGCACGAAACGATCCTGGAGAAGCCAAGAGGCGCGAGAAGAAAATGGTAAGGCGCCAACGTTTTCGGGGAGAAACTTCTCAAAATACAATTTTTTTTCCGGTAAGCTCGATTAAAATTCCAATCACAAGCACATCCGATCGGATATGAGGGTGAAATCTGGGTCATTTTCATACGGCACTCCCGATTGATCAGATGGATTGGCCCCCTCGTCGAATACACGTTTGTAATGGCTTGATGATGACACTATACTACAAAGCATTTTCTATCGTTAAAGAAAAACATTTGCAGAAAAACATATGCGATTCGTTTCCCAGATATTTCTCAGAATCAAAAACACGTAACGAAAGTCTGAAATCAACTTCAAGTTCATTGTGACACGCAAATATGACGTAATGTGGTGCGCACGGAGCACTTCACGTCCCTCTTGAATGAGTAAGACGAAATTCTTAATACATCATTGGTCACGAATTCATTGATGGAATTTTCAAACCTTTGAAGTAGACGACTGTCGACATTGATCGGTAATCACAACTCTCCGCACCCCTCTAAGCACCTCCTCTTAAGCACTCTACACGCCAATTAGGTCTGTCGTTCTATGTGATGTTAACGCCAACATTCATCAAAGCAAACCAGCCTTGAAGGTTGGTGGAACTGATGAGGAAAAAAATTGGACAGAAATGGAGTCGATTCAAGATGTCACATCCTGCTGTGGATGGTCGTGCTTGCATGATTCAACGAGAAATGCTTTTTGTGAACATCAGTTTTGAATGTATTGGCCAGAATGTCCATGGAATGAACGATTTCATTGACATTTCTTTGGAATTACCAACAAGTTTAGAATTCGGTAAACTTTGAAAAATCGCATCTAACACTCATTCGTTATTTAACAGTGTTAAACAAAGAAAACAATAGCTAAGCTTCGAAACTAAGTACAATTGCAAAAATAATACAGATTATTTAAATTTTTTGTCTGCATTGATTTTGCAAAATGCCTGCAAAATGGGCTTATAAGATTGACATGTAAATCAAGTGAAAATACTGTAATTAAAGATATTAACTATCACTTGGTCATACACATAGCTAGCCAGTTAAAAAGTTATTATATATGACATAGTCACAGTAAGGACGTTTTACTCTTTTCGCAATAAGGCATCGTAAAGGAAACTTTCTTATGTCACTAAATTATAGTGCCACAAGTTGTATTGCGTTGCCATTAATTGCAGAAGCTACCGAATTTAAAACCTGAAGCAGTAAAATACTGCAGCATATATACGAGGTGCATAACGATGTCTAATGCAAAACAAGTTTGAATATTATTTTAGCAATTATTATACATGTACATAATAATGAACTTTTGAGTCGCTAGGATACTCCACGATAATGGGCGTTGAAAACGGCTGAAGGAACTATTAATTTTTGATTATAGGACATCGTTCTTCATTTTCAGTAAGAAGTGTAATGTTTCGCGGCATTTTCTGTGATCAACTGGATAGCGCTATTAACACACCCTCCCATAACCAAATTACGATATATTTCCATCAGAGTTAGTCCCAAAGGGCCACCCAAAACTCAATTAGTATCCAGCCGTATACTTAGATAAATCCTCTCCAGTTTCAGCATCAAACCACGACCGACGTGCAAGTGATGATGAACATCGTTTTAATTGATGAATTACGCTTTAGAGACATAACATCGTGCCATGGGCCCTTGATGATGTTTTCGTCATAATTTCACAAGCACATGCCGATACAGTGATTACATGCAACTAATGTTAAGGGCGCCACAGCCACCGCATGCAGTAAATCACCCCTGTAAAATTCATTAAGGGCTTAGCATTGGGCGAAGAGAGAGAAAAAAAGTTAGATAAGGGCAAGGATGAGAGGGTACTGCGCAACAATTAATATTGTGCCATAAAATTTACCGGGGCTGAAGCAGGCGGCTTCTGTTTCATATTATGGCCTTTGGCGGATTGACTTGATGAGCCTGAACTTATTATATCAGAAGTTTACGAGCCTGTAGTAATTTGTTATTTTATACTTAAATTACGCGGCGAACAGAGTATTTCGCAGCTCCTCCGCATGACGAAATTCACAAAATTGAAGAGAGAAAAAGGAATAATAAAAAAAAACAGATTCATGGTGAAAAACAAAATGATACATCTTGGGGGCAAATATGTGCACGAGGCCCGGCCAATATGTGCTTTTCAAATGAGCCGAAGAGCCTGCAGAGGGCGTGCATAAAAATATTGTTGATAATTATAAGTGCATACCTGTCATTACGGGTTATTAATCACTGAAAGCAGTTTACGAACACCCCGATGACGCCATTTATCACCGGGCTCAAATCTCGCGAATATGTCGTGGAAAATTATCCCGGCCAATATGGCCGCCGAGATTCAGGTTTCTTCACACGATAAGGGGCTTCAAGCTGCTTCTCAATTTGCGCAATTTATTTTCAATAAGCCGCCAAAAGCAATGCATGACAAATGTTAATAAGAAAATTACTGCCGTTTTTTTAATCTTCGTGAAGCCATTGGTATGGGGATACCTGTCTGACGATTAAACGATGCCTAGGTGGCATGCGGCATGAAGGCGTCGCCTGACCACTCCATGTAGGGCAATGACCACGATACTGGTTTACTGTATTACAGCCATACATGCTCATGACGTACACGATGAAATTGCTCAAATTCTTGGAGATCAGGGGCTGCCATTGCGAGATGGAGCATTGAATATATATTTTTGATAATGCTATCATATTACAACCACTAATATTTTTCATGAAAGACGAGTGACAATTAAAGTAAAAAAACTAATTTAGAGGCACGCAAATACCGCATTCAAATGCCATACATGCAGATACTATCGTATTTACCACATCATTAACCATTTTGATATTCCGTTTTCGATTTTATTTTGACATCGGCGTGGCTAATAAAACCTTATTTACGTAAGAAATTTTGATATTCAATTCAATTCAACTCAGTACTCTAGAATTGGTAAGTGAATACCATGTGGTAAGGTGGTGTAATCCCTCAACCATTGACACGATTTTATTTCAATTTTTTTTATTATTATTTAGGCAGAGTACATAAGGTATGTTACTGTGTCCTTTGTTATCAAATTCGACATTTAATAATTCTTTCCCATATTTAATTTCCATTTTGCAATGACAATATGCTTGTAACGATCAGTTAACCCATTTGAACGTTAGCACGCGGTATTTTTTTATATTCTTACGTTAGTCTTATCACTTTAACCACGATAATTATCTTTTGTCATTGATAGAGAAAGCAACTTCTATAGGATAATATTTCTCAGAATTATGTATCCAGTGCTCCATCTTGCACTGGCTAATGTGAAGCCACTTTCTTATCTTTGATATTACAAAAACATTGTATTTGGTAATAAATGGTATAATGTAGTAACATACTGGATAAACTCTGCCCAAGTTTACAAAAAAAAAGCCTTCATAACAATTTTAAACAAATTTAGTCGATGAAATCAACGCTTCTTATATGGGATTGTGGTTTTATAAATCGTGCATGTGTCAAAATAAAATTGAAAACGGAATATTAATATTGGTTAATGGGGTAGTAAATACAGCATATCTACAAGTAAATATAAGAATGACAACTCGTGCATCCACGCATTAAAAAACATCGCAACAAAAATAACACAAGATATGTGAACCGATAAGGGATCAGACATTTCTTACCGCAAAGAAAGAAAAAAGTAAACAAATCGTTGTGTCAACGTAAGACATGTCAGAAAGCGCTAAAATATGCATATAATTAATGTCTGTCAAAGAACTTGTTACGAAATACAGTGTAGCATTTTCTTAATTACTCGTTTTATTACTAAAGCAAGGCCTAACGAGCCTGTCAACTCATGTAATGTATGTATTTACGTCCTACCGATATTTTTAATTTTAAATGATTACAGGCATGCCGTGACGTTCGTTGGAAGCCTTGCTAATTGCAATGATGGTCACTGAAGATTAGTTGCTTTTTGTAAAAATTGAATCAAGATGGTTTAGATTTCATCATGATCATGTGCGGAGTTTCTGTCGATGTGCGCGCGAAAAATGACCCCCTAGTGTTTTAATACCTGAAGATGCAAGTCTATGGGTTCAGGTAAAATTTAACAGTGCAAAGAACGTGGAAATGCTTCGTAAACAGCAGGAGGACCTGACACTCAACCGGGGTTGGTTGGAACTTTGAAAAAGAAAAAAAAAACCGTACAGGAAGCAAGCATATGGGCGTACAAGGGACTAAACAGTAAATGGAGATGACAGCAAACGCGCCACGTGGTAAACCTTTCCGCAATTTTCATCTTATTTCCCTTTTGCCAAGCTCTCAGCACCACTGCACGGAAAATATATTATGGCAATTTAAAAAGAATATACTCCCCAAAATAACATATGCAAATGGTCAATGAAATTTTAGAGGTTAAACACGCAGCTGATTTTGACACTATACTGAAACCCGACATGTTTTATACACGTAGAGGGTTTCCCTTTGAAGTACTTTCAGATGTCTAGCAAAATGTTGCGATACAGTTTCAACAATTTCATTTCATTCTGACTTGTTTGCTGGTGGTGAATCAGAATGTATCGTATCTAAAGGTGTTGAAATGAAGTGGTTGAGTTCTGTATTCTTCAGCTAATCAGTTAGCTCATCAAGAAAAGGCAGGTTCATTCTGCAGTTCCACTCCAACAACAAAGGATATGCTTCCACTGATTTTCGTTTGGATTTTTAAACTTTTCAGACAATTACGCACAAGTGGATTAGCTACCGAAGACTTAAAAAGTGCTAAGGTGCTTACAACCTTCGCTAAACTTCCCTTTGTGGAATCGTGGCTAAGATGCCGATTGATGTAGGCCTGGACAGGGTGTTGTCCGTTGTGTACATACCAGTTTCCACTCTATGCCACCCGATGTGCCCAAATAAATAATAAACGTTGATTTTGCAATGTAATTGCATTCAAAAAATGAATCCACCACACCTTGCGCACAGCCTAACAATATACAGATTACACCGAGATTTATTCACTGAGATTAAGCAAAATGTCACAATGACAATAATTTGCAAATGCAGTATATCCTTACACGTGGATACCCTTTAAACATTTTGGG
>JAQIXS010000972.1:0-35865 GCA_034700785.1 Rossiulus vilnensis | reverse complement strand
AAAGGTCACCGCGGAATTTCCACAGGCGGTCCATTTTAGAAAAGCAGTTATGCTAACAGATAGTTAGCATAACCCGCATAGGAGTCCAATAATGTATTTTCCAGCCATGCCTTATGATATGCAAGGTTGCACACAAACGAAAAAATGTCATTTGTATCTTTGTAACCGATATTTAAATGTCGCAAGTGTATACATTAACCACATTTTTACGACGATCTTCAACTTTTAAAATTCTATGTTTTGCTCCACCTTTAACGGTTACAACTTTTAAATCGTAGACACCAAGAACGTGACATGTAATCTTACATGCGATAAGGCAGCAGGGGTCCTCAACATCACGTCCTGTTTAACTGTAATGTCCGAATTTCCCGAACTGACGGTGATATTCTAGAGGCACAGACATTTGCGTCACCCTGTATATCAGTTTGATTCCCAGACGACATGCAACCTTCAAAATATGGAATAATATGAAGCCTTTCAGCCTTTGAAAACGTTTGAAAAGTACCAATTTAGAGTATAAGATGTTCTCTACAGATTACAGTACCAATATCAATGGAGAAATGCATGAATTTGAAACCCGCAATATGTAGGGATGGCGGTTACCGTCATTGCAATTATACATTTCAGCCTTAGATAGCACTGACCTTTTAAAAATAGGGGAACTTTAATGTGCTATGCGCATTTCTGTCCCATCTGATAATCTCTTAAGTCTGGCTCGGCTCTTTATTTTCTCAAAGTTCGTTCTAGATGATATAGTTTGGCACTAAAACTTTTAATTTATTTAACTGATGTTAATGTTGGAGAAGCAGTCATTAATATCAATAAGGAATGAAGATACGAGACCCCGCTTTAGTAAATATCTTATACTTATAGGCTACAGTATTTAATAATATAGTTATAGGCATTCATATCGTATGCACACGATCATGAATTAAATTCAAAAATAGCTAGCTTGCAACGTAAATCACTTCTGAATGCTGTCACAGTACTTTAATAATACTAACTAATGGATTGAAGTAGAATACAAAGAACATGTGGAAACCATAAAATTTACAGAATATAAAACAAATGTAATTGAAGTTAATTAATTATGGGTAGGCCTATCACTGCAGAACTTAATTTTATACTCTTTGCAAGTAAATGTGTTGTGGTAGATAAACAAAATATTAATTTACTTCATGAAACTGTTGAATATTAACTGCTTCATGCTTGGTTATAGCATTTATATTAATATTTTTTGCATTCATTTATGTAATTTAACTGCTGACGCAAAGTAACTGCATAATTTTGTTCAGCAACATTTTTTGCTAGATAAGCTTTTGACTCGGCAAAATCTATTGAAGCACTAACTGCAAAACTCACAAAAATATATGTTTTTACATAACAGAAATATGGGGGAAATGTTATTAAGGGTGATAAATCTTCAAAGATTAATTGTGCTATAATAACCAACTAACTTCAGTTTTCACTGATTTTTGAATAAAAGCAAATTGGGGGACGGGTAATTTTAATCATCCAAAAAATACACTAAAGCGACAAAAAAAGAAAATGGCACTTTATAAGCCACTGTAGTTATACATTCTGTTAGGTTATTTTACGATCAGTGTTTTTACAATCCGCTTATATGACTAATAAAATGGAGCATTAAAACATGTGCTGACAACATTTAGCTAACATTGCATAACAAACTTGTAGTTGGCCTACTGTAAACGAGCGACATACGCCGTAACTAATGTTAGAAGAACCTATAAAATAGTTACACTACCGCTTTTGGCCTTCCATTAAAAATATAAAAAATCAATGGGTTCATCAGCATCATTCCACCGCAGTTCAATCAACGTCGACCAACCTTCCCAACTGCGGGTCAGTGTTTTAATCAAAGATATCTAGTGCGTGTAAAACCTCTTTTAAAGCCCTAAGCATTGAAAGGAAAAAATGAAAGATACGCCTGTACATGTACAGATTACGTGAAGCGTACGGTACACGCTCTTACATTATTGCAAACATGTTTGCGGAAGTCATTCAGGCATTCCGCACTTGTCGATATCCCTCGTCGAATTTTTATCACGATTTTTGGACCGAATGGAGTTTTCCACCAAATCAGTTGCATTCATTCAGAAATACTTTACGCCTCGGAAGGAAGGCTGCTAGTAAACATCGACACATGAGGCAGGAATTTCGGAAGGAGTTCTAGGAAACTTTGATTCAAGAGAACATCTCGTTGTCTTGTCAGCTGGAAGCATTGGGGTTAATCAAAAATGCCATTGTCAGGTAAAGCAAGATTGTATTTTTGCCACCATCAACAACATGCTGGTACATCGATTCCCACGTTATTCGTATCAAATAAAATTGTTCAGAATATCTTCAAAGGGTGTTTCGTTGATTTGAGTTTATCTAGAGGTTAGTTACAACCCAAGCGAGAAATTAAAGTATAGTGCAAAAAAAGTTGAATTAAAATGTTTTAACAACTACATCAAGATAAAATATTTGAGGCAATGCCGCCTTTATGATAGTTCTCTAAAGAAATGTTGCAATATATACTCTGAACATGAACTATTACACTCATTTGACAAAGTGGCTACAAACAATCAGCCAATCAATAGCAATCATCAAATGTCTACACTTATTTATTTCAATAATAGCATAGAGTAACTTGCAATGCATTTATTGTATACCTAATTAAAGTATTTAAATGTTTTACAGTAGGCTACACCGCACAATAGACATTTGGATTAATACTCCTAATGTCTGTGCATCATCATCACTATCATGTAGGAATGTAACTTTGCTAATTAAGAGGTGTTTCGTAACAAGTCACCACAACATAGGAATGTGCAAGTTTTACAAATTATTATCTATAAACTGTATATTTAAGTTCCTACTTATTCCTAGTGAGACCCATACAAAGGTACCTGAATGTGACACCCACAAAGGGCCTATGCAATTATATTACAAAAACATTGAAAAATTAAAAAATGTACAATTAACTGTATTTAGAAATTAATTTATTTAAAGCTGCATATTTGAAAGAAAAGAATAAAGTACAAGTGATTTTAAAAAATTAACACATTCTAACATTACTGACAGGGGCGATACACTTACCACGGTGCTTCCCCCCAGACAGCCAAAAAATTGCCCATGATTTCATACTAGATAAATGAAATTGTCTTGCTTAAACGGCCTTATTTATTTCTAATCCCGTTTCTCCGATATCAAATTCTCGGATATGTAACGAAATTTGTAATGAATTTTTTATGATTTGTATGATTGGTGATGCAACTTTTTCAACTTTAAGTTGAACATTTTTTCGCCTACGGCGTTCCTATTATTCGAGGATTTTCTTAGAATGTTTTTTGTATTAAATTGCAGGCTAAATTCATGCATTAGTAACTTCATTGCTCAAAATTTTCGTGTATGGCAAAAATTTAGAGATCTCCCCCCTCCCAAAAAAAAATGTAGGTCCTATTTTGGGGACAATACCTTAAATTTCCTACCAATAAAGCTAAAGATTTATTTTCTCAATCAGCATTGAGAGACACTGGAAATAGGTCTCCCCGTGTTCTCTTGTTATGTTGTTTCAAAAATGGATTGTTTACCATAATTTCACTACGCTTTAAGATTTTTTTCAGATAAATGTACTGTCCATTTCGATTCATTGCAGTGAGCTACGTCGATTTAAAAACGCCTTTTTGCATTTCCTTATTTTGCAAACCCCCGCGAAAATGTTGCTTCACCTAATATCGCTGACCTTACAGTTTCAAAATCATTGAATGAGAAACAAAAAGCATCAAACTGATATTTTTCCACAAAAAAAGAAGAAGAAAAAGAAAGCAATCAATGCCATAAACATTGTAAATGGTATCGGGGAAGACGGCTATGCGAATTTCATTCAATACACATGAACAGATCCCCAAAAATGTTCTATCGTTTCACTCGAGAAAAGTTTCACCAGAAAGTTTTTGACACTGATTTAAGAGAGTCTTTGCAGCGTTGAAGCAGAATCTGAAGGATCAAGCAGAATTAACACCACCTTAAATTGAACAAACAAAGCTAAACTACTGCCAATAAGCTGCTCAGGTCTTAGAACTTGAGTAGAATAGCCCAGATGACCCTATACCGGATGATGGGCAACATCCTTTGACCATAAACGTAAACCTGTATTAGGCGGGGATTAAGCATTGATGTAAACATATCCGAAAATCCCTATCGGGAACGAGATTTCATCGATCTAAGAAAAAATATTAATACTGTTGCAGGTCGTTCGGTCTCATTATTATGCTATTAAAATCCACACCTATCTTTAAGACAGTTACAAAAAAGCTACTTGATTGAAATTCCGTTGGTAAACGTCATTTAAAAGTATTGAGAATAAAAATTTGCATTACCAACTGATAAGCTCATAACATACGTAAATCATGATGAGAACTCATTGTGTTTCAAAATGTGAAGCTGTTAACGCAAATGTCGATTATGATACATTTTATGTAGCATCTGGGCCAAGCCTTAATTGTCACGCGCAATAATCGCCTAAATATAATAAACGCTTTCAGAGCTTCTTTTCACAGCGATATTGATGATAACAATAATGGATGCATTGTCAATATTCACTGACGGCGTGGTAGATCCCAATGATAAATAAAACATTCTTTAATTATTTTTATTAAACTCAAGCTCATCCATCATCCACGAGTGATGATAAGACAACGAAAAGCTTCAGAGGATTTTAAAGTAAATGGAAAATTACGTTTTCAGCGTATTTTTTTGACGAATTTCTCGAAGGTTTAGTGAACCACAATGGTTACCACTAATGAGTAACCAACCACTTATTATGAAACATTTGCATATCGTATTCTTCTTCTTTTAATATAACTTATAAGATGGTGGTAAATGTAATTGCATTTCCTTGAAGGTTTCTTTTACGTGATATGCCAAACACAGTGTATACACTGGATTGAAATTACACTGCATGCATTAAATACACGTATATAAATAGTACATTCATATAAAATAATGATTTTCCGTTATCATGTTTAAATGTAATCTTAACTTCTTAAGAAGACAATCCACTTACCGATAAAAGTTGCTTTCAAACGTACAGTCGGGCATAAGGCAGCAATTTCTTTTTTTTGAAGACTTCTTGAAATTTTAAATGAAATTTTTCCCATTTAATAAATGGGCATCCGGTTGGCGCACAGCGTTTAATGGTATCACTCACACGTGGCATATTTTTTGCAATAATCTCTCTGAATGTTGATAGAACGTAGAGAAAGAATGTCTTTAAATCACACATACACGTATGTAGTAAACAGTACTTTAGGGATTTCTTCAAATAATACGCTCCTGTAGGCATCTGCAAATAATAAAAGCAAACAATTAACAATGCAAACTTATTTCACTCAAACAACCAAAAGTTATTATTTAAAAGCGTGAAGTATTTTGACAAGTATTTGGCACGTGCACCCTCCAGAGGGCCAAAAGCATTGTATGGTTTCATTCAATTCAATTCTACTAGATCACGGATATTTTCTTGCATAAATGGCCTTATTTTGCTACTACATGTATTTCCAATCCAGTTTTTCAAAACTTTCGCCTACGGCGTTTCTTCTAATAAAGGCAAATACTTATAAAACGTTGAGGCTAAAATCACGGATTATAAACCCACACTTGCAAAAACATTTCCTATGGCATTTCTTTTAATTAGGAAATTAATCAGAATTTTTGTTAGAAATTACAAGGTAAAATACCGTATTTGTAACCGAATTGTAACGCAAATAACAAACGAAATGCATGTTGCTAAAAATTAAAATACAATGTAAGATTAATTGTGCAAAAAACTACTAGTAAATATTGTATATCATAGATCAGGTTTCCAACAGAACCTGGAAATCCAGGTAATAACGATTTTAGAAAATTTTCCCTACAGCTCTCTATAAATTTATTTTCATCGCTACTTTTCTTTTGCAAATTGTGAGGCGAAATCCAAAACTTGCGATTTTATAAAACTTTTCGCCTACGGCAATTGTTTAATCGATGACATTTATAAGCAAATTCTGCTCAGAAATTTATTCCGAAATCTATGATTCGTAGTACACATGTATGTAATCTCGCGTTTTTTGCCTACAGCGTTCCATTACATCTACTTGATATTCGTCTGCAATTTTTCGTAACAAAAATATAGGCCAGCATCCATAATTTGTGGTGAATTTTTCAAAAACATTTGCCTACGGCATTCATTAATGGATCGAATCACATATAATTTATTTTACTAGACATGTTCCCCTCACCCCATTTACTAGAGCTTAGCACGACAATGATTATCCTGGTGAACTGATTGAAAACCTTATTTTTATTCAAAGGCAGGTTTTTCACTTATTATTTGGTCTATGAAGAAACCTAACAGTTGGGAGAAAAATGTTCTACTTGGAATTTTCATTAATTATGCGCTTATTAAGATGTAATTGCTATTTTATAACTAATCATTGAGGTCATGTTAGATTAAGATTAATGCCCCATCATATATTAAATAAATGTATATTTTGCAAATTGGAAGAACTGCTGCATGGCATTGCCAGTTGTTATCATGACTAACTCCTACAGCTTATGTTGCATTTATATCTTTGCATAGATTACTTTAATTGCACAAAGTAAATATTTACGAAATAATCAACTCATTATCCAGACGAATGAAGATGATTTTGTTATTATAGGAAGCGAACTATTCAAAACTCAGATCTGCATTCTACGTGTTGATAAACATTATTGAAATTTAGATTTTTCCTACCCTCCAGCGACGATAAGCACAGCTACATAATTATGCTTAATTTATGGGATTTTTTTTTAATGAAAACATCTGCCGAGGTTAGTGAATCCTTTAAATACCTTTAACGTTTGTATAGCTACATTTTATAGGAGTGTATTGGTATTTAAATACTACCTAGATTGATAATTTAATCAGTATGTACCAGTCTATGATACTAGAATTGTAGTTAAATCATGAGCAATAAACCATGCGAATTTGTTATCAAACAAGCAATAGAATGCGTTGTGTTCAAAATCATAATTGCACTAAATTTAATACACACTTTAATTCCCATTAAATTCTCAATATAACAGTCATTCTTTGTTTATTTTTAGCATGGGTGCTTGGCAGATTGATGTGCAAGAGCGTGACATACGTCCAAGGATTATCAGTTGCTGCCTCAGTCTACAGTTTGGTTGCCGTTTCACTTGACAGGCAAGCAAATATTTTTTTCTCCACATTTTACAGTGTAATATTGTTGACATCTTGAAATGTATGTTATTAATTGGTATAGCATTTCATAATTTTAAAATTTAGAAAGACAGTACTTGTACATATATGGCTCGATCGCCATTTTTAGCAGGTTATTATTAAAAGGATTTGCATATGTCATTCGACATTTCTCGTGATTTCTGCAATACTATACATGTACTGTAATTTTTCTACACTGCAAATTAAATTACCTTGTTAATACATTTTCAGAATAGAAACAAGTGTGAATTGTTTAGAAAGTTGTTAATACTTCCTACATTAACACCGACTATTAAAAAATAAGTCGCATCTATTGGTAATTATTAATCCGGTAAATTTTATAAGAAATATAGTACGCATGTATTTTTTCGCAAACGTATTCATCGTCGTAATAAAATCCAATCGTATGCATTTTATCACTATTTTAACCACACTGGCTTTTATATAGCAGAACTAAATTTAAGATCATTTTAATTAGTTTGTGCTATGCTTGGACTTATTTAAAATACTGAAGATATGTATGACAATCCTAAAAATTTGGTTAAATTAACTGACTTAAAAGACGTTGTCTATGTTTGATCAATAAGAAAATAAAGTCTAAATTCAGAATATGTACACATTTCTATTCAAGGTATAAGTGATTTCAATCATGATACATGTACAATAGTCATCATTTTTCAGCAGTGTCTAAAAAGCATTTTTTGTTAAGAAGAGCAAACTTTCAACTAAAATGCAATGAAATGCAGTTTTGTAGGAAGTGGACAACATTTTTCTCATGAATCTTGACCAATGGTCATCAACAATTGGAGTCGCAGAGTCAAAAATGATTTTCCATCTAGTTACTTAAATGGTGTCTCACGGTCACAAATGACATTTTTTCTACAACACTAAAATAGCTAAAAATAGCCACAGATTCGGGTAGGAAAGTGTAGCATAATTTACTATGAAATTAACAGAGTGAGTTTTAAGTATTACAAATAACTCGAGGATTTGCGTTAATTATAGGCCAACGTCTTGATGCTTTCCACTCTTACTCGCACCATTGTCATATCACTGTAGAGCATCTTTTCCAGTTGTGTCAAAAGGGTATCTGTCTAGATTTTATCCTGTTAGGCTAACAATTGGCAATAATTCAAAAGACTAACGCTCTGATAGCATGCATGGCTCTTTTTCCGATTCACAGCGCACAAATCGGAAAACTAAATTTATTTGTTATGTTTGACTTAACATGTACACCAGGACTGCAGTCACGTTCACTTCATTCACTTCGATAAATCTTTAAATTTCTTTACTTTATGCTTGCGTCATGCAGTTCAATTACTTTGTTTTGACCCACCCCTATTTACAACTGATTCTATGCTAGATAGTGAGGTGGAAGAATGAGGTTTGATTGCTTAAAGCGTCTTAATATTGTGTACCAATATGAGAGGGTTCTCACAGAAATAACAATGTTTTGCCCAACCTGGCTACAGAAAACGCAATAATACTGCGTATGCAAATGCAGAAATGCTAAATAGTTTAAAAAAGGGAGTACATGTATTTCTATAGATGCAGAACGAACTGAGTGTGGCATACCTTTTCATTTGGTAGCTAGCAATAGTGTCTACTGGATTTGTTACTACAAATTCCATGATTTTTCCATGTCTTTCAAAGTTTATAAAATCAATAAAAACACGCATTTAAATTTACATGGTTTACTTTGATCACTTTTTAAGACATTTCTATGATAAATATTATGCTTTTTCTATGACGTACATTACCTGAATTTATTTCAATACTTTTCTACTTTACTCGCAATCAAAGAACAATCACATTTGAGAAAAAATAGTATGATTGTTCCTACATTCTTAATTGGAACAGGCAATGTTTTGTGAAAAAAATATAGATGGCACTAACCTGATTTCGTTCAAACGACAAATTCAGACATTATGCAACTATGACGTTTAATTATGAAAACATAAAAAAGAACTCGTTTTTTTTTTAAAGTGTTTGTCAAATTTTTACCACACGGTCATTTGCGCCACCACTTATGGCACCGCATATAAACGGTAGTGCAGCAGCGCATTGATGTAATTCATTACTGCATTTTCACGTCCATGTTTTAAAACCCATTTTTGAAACATGTTTTTAGGAACACTGGCGTGGTTTCAAGGGGCCGAAATGGAAAAACCTTTATTCGTGTCTACCTTAACAAGGTCTTCTGTTACATCCACTCGAATGATTTTAAAATGGGAACAATGGTTTTTTAACATATTTAGGGGGTTTCATCAAAACACAAACCATTTTTGGCGGCTTCTATGGTCATTTTCGTATTTTTTCCAGGAGGGAGAGAGAATTTACCCCAAAATTCCCCTTGCGCACGGCCTTTCTAGTTATGGCCATTATCTACAGCACAGGTCAGCCATCCTCACTGACTCATTTCTGTTAACATTCCACAGATTCCTGGCCATCTGCTACCCACTGCGCTGCCAAATCACCAAGTCACGCGCTAAGATAATCATCGTGGTCACTTGGATAGTGTCCCTGATCATCCCCATCCCATGGGCGCTCTATTTCGACCTGGACCTGCTTTCTGAGGCCCACCCAAACTGGTACGTGTGCAAGGAGATGTGGCCCAGCGAAGAGGCCGAGAAGCTGTACTTCGTGGTGGCCAACCTGCTGCTCAACTACATCCTTCCCCTGCTGGGTATCACCTACTGCTACGTCATGATCTGGCTGAAGGTGTGGAGCCGCAACGTGATAGGGGAGACCAAGGGCGGCCAGATGAACCTCATGATCCAGAAGTCCAAAGTGAAGGTCATCGAGATGCTGGTGGTGGTCATCGTGCTCTTCATGCTCTCGTGGCTGCCGCTTTACATCATCTTCGCCAGGATGAAACTGGGAGGGGAGATTGTGGCCGGAAGTCTGGACGAGATCCTCCTGGCCATCGTGGTCCCCATCGCCCAGTGGCTGGGCTCCTCCAACAGCTGCATCAACCCCATCATGTACGCTTTCTTCAACGACAAGTACCGCAAGGGCTTCGTTGCCATCATCAAAAGCCGCAGGTGCTGTGGCAAACTGGTCAGTCAGTACGATGACATGTGCAGCACGATACGACACACCGACATGCAGAAGTCACGCCACTGGCGGGAGACTCAGACAGAGTTCGTGTCCTCGAGCGGGGTTTGAGCGAGGCCTGGGCTTCGATAGGCTTCAGAGTGGCCAAGCACTGCTTCAGGACCACAATTTTCTATAGTGTATTTTTTCATTCTTATCAGTGGTACAGCTGAAACCCTAACACTTGCAGTTTTGTCAACCTACAAATTATGTGGAGACTGTACTGAAGTTTCTTGGCCTCCAAGCTAATGACAGATCGTGCCAGGGCGGATCCAAGGTCAACCAGCCAGGACAGGGATAGAGCTTCCCAATCACAAATAATTATATTAATACCTTAAGCCCGACCCTAAAGGTTGCCCACAATACAGAAAATTCTCGTACATTTTTGCGTACATTCGTACAATGTATTTACCCCTATGTAGAATTGGTCGCCCACAAGGGCTTCGGCTATGGTTAATAATTTTACAATCTTTTGTTTACTGTTAAAAACGTAATTGAATTTGAAAACTTTCTTAAACGGTGCTTCTCTACAATGTAGTACCGCATTGCTTGATGCATAACGGTCTTTTTTGAATACTTTTTTTTATAAATGAGCGGGGCATTTTGAAATACCAAACCACAGCTGAAATCTTAGTGGATGACCAAATTTACACTGAGCAAAATATATTCCGCTATGGTAATAAGTATTTAATTCAAAATGTACGTGTAATACTTTTTTTGCATGTTGGGTATGTTTTTGGCTCAGCCTTAAACCATTCTTAAAATGTTCATATCTATACGCGTATTTGCATGTTGAAAATACATGCACCTAAACCTTAAATATATTTTTTGTCACTGAAGGGAATTGAAATTATTGTTTCATATTTACTGTAAAACGACTGATGGAAAAGGGGGAGGAAGCGCGCTGAGACCTTCTCTAGGGCCTACACATTTCAGAAGGTAAGTAGTGTATGTTCGATCCAGAAAACAATAACAAGCTTATTTTTAACAGGGCTCCCACAGCTTCAGTCAAAAATCTGACTATCCCACGTTTGCCATCTTAAAGTTATTTCTCCTTGACCCATAATGTCTCACCATAGACCATTAAAAAGTGAAAAGTGCCTGCCTTTATAATGTTTCTAATCAGGTCAGTAGAACAAAAAAATGACGTGTTAAAGGTCTAGTGGAAATTGAAACATTTTAGGTGCTTTAGAAAATTCACCACAAATTTAGGATTTTGGCCTATATTTTTCTAAACAAAATTGCTGAGGAATATTGTGCGTTTAATGGAATGCTGCAGAAAAAGAAATTTTAAAACATTTTTGACAAAAAAATAAGTTCTCAAAAATCAAGGATTTTGTAATATACTTCTGCGCAGTATTGGGTGATAAATATCAATAAGTAAAGGAACTTTGCAGAGCAAAATTTCAAAAAATTAATTATAAATTATGGATTTTGCCGTATAATTCGCTAAAGAAAGGTAATAGGATACTAATTCTTATGGACGGACAAAAAAATTCCATGACTTTATGGAAAAAATTCTAAATTTCCCTGACTTTTCCAGGTTCTGTGGACACACTGTTTTAATAACCATTCAATAAAAGTTTGAGTTTCCCAAAATTAAGAACGAAAGTAAATTGAGCGAGCCGCTCAGTGTACCACCTATGGCTTGGTACAAAAATTACGATAAAGATATTGAATTTAACTTCTGTTTCAAAACATTAGTTCCTATAGTTTCAAATGCACCATCAAGCTCAATGGGCTTGGGTTTGCTCTTGGTGTAAGTAACTCATGTTAAAATTAGTGTTTTTTTAAGATTTTTAATGGGTTAATGATTGTTTGCCAATTACAATACTTTGAACGATTAATTTTTCCTAACACTTCAGTTTAACTATTTTGCTAATTCTACTAGATTTTACTTGTTTATTATTATTATTGCTTTTAATTTTGCTAGTGAATTTAACTAGCTTAATAGGGAAGTGAATTCCAAAGCATTTATTTACTTTTTGAACATGTATACATGTATAACAATAATACGATCCTGAAATGAAACGTCCGCGCCTCAACACGTCCAAATGAGCTAAACTAATTTGCTTTAACATAAAATTAAATATAGATGTATGCTGGTACATGTGCTCTATTTTATTTACATGATCTATGATCGCTAGAGAACAATCGCTGCCAAAGCAACGTGTTCTGCTCGTGATGCAATCACTTTCATAAATACGTAAAGTTTGTTAATTCTGCCATGATAATTAGTAAGCAGAACTGTATGAACAATTATTTGCTTGACATAACTGCGGCTTACAAATGAAAAGAAGCATGAGTTTGTAAAGGTATAAAGCTTTTAACAGTGAGTGTTCTTTCTATTTCCCAACATGACAGTATTTTCCCTACAAGATAATGACTTCAGATGACGAACGTCGTTGAGAGCTTATTAACTGTGTCATTGATATGCACTTGATATTACTCAGACAGTGATGTCACGTGACGTCACTGTGCGCATTTCCATGGAACTTGCCATCGGCCTAGATGTCCAGTGTACAGTATATACTCATAGTGTGAAATGGCTGTACGTTCTTCACCAAGACAATGCACGCATGCATTATATTTACAATTCTCGAAAATCATTGATTATGTTCAGTTATGAGCTGATATTCGTCAAAACAAATGTGCACATAATTAGCCATTATCTTAAAACACCCATAAAGGGTTTAATGTTAAATTTTAAATTTACTTTATTATATAATGCATGCATCTTCGAGTTTTTATCCTCTTCTAAATAGTACATTTTTGGAAATTCAAAAACTAGAAATAGCAAATTTGGGTAAAATAGAAAAATTACATTAAGTTTTTAATCTCTTTAATACCTTCATGTGTTTAAGCATTAAAAATGTAATAAAATATCCGAAAATATACATCTAAGAAGGGAATAAAATCCATATTTAGCGTAATCGAAAATTCATACCTATGCATAGCAGTATAAAAGGCAGTTACTTAAAATCCTACACAGATTAAATAAAAAATGCTTTTGTAACACCCTGTGACCGTGGTAGCATATTGTTCTCTACAATCTTAAAATTGAATTGCAGCTGCTGAAGCAGTCGTATTTGTTGGCATATTTCTGGACTTTCTTGTCATTACGGTAGAACTGCAGTTTTATTACTTTCACTACTTCATAAAACGCGACACAACTACAGAGCTGCATTTGAAGATTAGCTGTTTACTGCAGTTTTACTGCATTAGCTAAATTTCATGGTATACTTTCCTGCTATTAAGCCATCAGACATGGACGACCATTACAAGAAGGGTTTAGTACCAGACTAATCGTGCAGAGTTCATTTACCTTAAGGCTAATTAGATAACAGATTATCCTATTTTTCATATTATGAAAGGGACTAAGCCAACTATCTATCATACCGCCACTTAAAAAGAGGCAAGAAAACGGGAATAAAAGGCTTTGCAGGCGTAGAGCCACACCATACCTCATGTGTAGTCTACATTGTTTAAACTATTGCCATAAGAAAACAATATGATGGGCGGTAGAAAGCATTCGATCGGTTCACTAAACCAGCTTGGTATAAGATACATAAACATTTGCTTAAAACTAACTTTATGGAAACGTAAGATGCACATTGTATCTTATGTGATTAACTTACTTTTGGTGATATTTTAAAAAAAGCTATTTACACGTTACATGTTAAATTAATAAAAACTTAATTATGGTTCAGACATGTAACACTTAAGTCATGTAAAACATGTTTGTTTTTATGTTGTCAACTACAAATTGTCCATAAGTGCATGGGCAGAAGGTATATAGTTTCGTGCACTGCGCTTTCCAAATATTATTTATGTTAATTCAATTGTCTCTTATAGTTGCAAATCTCAGGTCATGGTAAATTTGCGTGGTTGCTGAATGAATTTGTGTAAATGTTACCTGTACGTTTAAAACACGTGACTGGTTATGCCTCGATTTCTTTTAGTTATAATGTTTAAAATATCTGTACAATTTTCAATGTCAAGTGTGCAGTTAATGATTGTTAAGAGGCTTCAAGTCGCTGTTAACCCCCTTAATTCAACACATAGGTGAACTTGCTTAAGCAACAGACTCGACAAAAGTTTAACTATTCGAGTACGAATTACACCTTTGAAAACAGCTGAAGAACAAATTGTGACTATGTATTGATACTAAACGAACCTTTGCTTTTCTTACCCTACTCAAGTCATTTCCAAGCACTGATCATAATCTCCTTAAATCTAAATGAACTTAATATGTCAGTCTCAGGTTATTGACGGTACCCCTAGCTGGTTCTAGGAGAATGAGACAAAACTGCGACATCGAAGTTCAAACAAATGTTGTAGCCACAAGGAAATCGATTTGCCTGAACAGTTTCAAAGTTTCATGTTCAGGCGGCGATGAAAAAGATTACCTTGTGATAATTTGTTCTTTTTGTATAAATGTACAATCAATAAATGTTCCCAACAGAGGTGACATATGGCGTTGTCTTATTCAAGCATCGGCTACCTGTAGTGCTTTCTTCGCGTCCTTTGTTCGTCAAAATCGCAGCCAGGATTTCCTATAATACATACGTTCAATTAATGTCTTCACTTGCCTTTCCAAATGATGCCGCTCGCGTTGCCTGTGATCCTTTTGTACGCCGACAGTTAATTCGGCTTTCATTAAACGAAGTTCTTACCCCAAAAAACACCTAATTTCTCGATGGTTGACCGCCGCGTCGTAGGCCTAATTTTTAAATAATTTAATATTTAATTTCATTTAATTAAAAAAATAATTTAAATAAATGAATACTGAAGCTAAATCTGCGAAGCCATCTTGAAACAATGGTTATACAGTACACGTAGATCACGACTCAAACCATCAAGTTAATTAAAGGTATTTGCGAAATCTTTGCGAAAGCCGCAAACGCCAGGTGTTCCCAGACAGTAAAACACTGTAGTTTACAAATTTGGCGCAGATATCATTCCTACAGTATATTACAAGTCATTTCTCACAAAAAAGAAATTAGTTTAATCAAATTTGTAAATTGAATTATTGGTATTCATGTTATTTTTATTTTCTCCAAAATTTGCTAAAACGTCAATCAAAGCTTAGGTCAAAGTGAAAGGTTTTATTTTAGTCTTACTAAATTATTTTAGGGACTTGTTTTAGGGATGGATGCTGTCCTATCAACGTCAGGCGTAATGGTCTCCTCTTCAACTAAACTGTTTATGAATCCTGTCAATAATATTGCCTGTTCATCCCTTCAGGAATAGTTCCCCATAACTCGCTTACATAAACGCTTATAATAGTCTGGCATCATCCTAAAATAAAATGATTGATCTGAATTCCCTTTTGTGGGGTCAACTGAACATTTTCTAAGTTCATCTAGTGCACCCTGCAGCGCGGGAAGCCAGAGTATTGTACAAAATGCTCAGTGATGGGAGGATTCACAGAGATGCCTTTCCGTTTTTGGGAAAATCGTCGGTGATTGACGACTTTGACAGCCACGAATCATTCCGGAAACGCTATCGGCTAGCTGAAAAATGCGAGAGTAAATTACCCATAACAGTCTCGCCGCAGGACTCAGAGCTGGTTTTCTGTAATTTCATCCAGAAGGCCTAATCTTAGAGCGCAGTTGACTGGAGCCTTATTGAATTTTACAAATGGAGGGTCAAGGTTGACTATTGGAAATCAATAAAGCGTGCGGAAGAGTCCCGATCACTTGGAAACTGAAAATGCTTTTCGTTTCGAGTTTTCCGCGCTGTACCATTTTTTAGCTTTCAACTTTTCATTCTTAAAAATCACTTTGCATCGCCGTACTGGACAAGAACCCGTCTATAGAAGAAAGAAGACCCAATCAAATTGATTATCTGGGGTGGCTTCACTAATAATTTACTCCGTCTTTTTGCACACTTGCAAAGTGAGGACAAAACACTTTCGAGTTTGGATTTTATTAGGAAAAACGCTTAAGTTTCCTACTAATAGGAAGGGAGAATGTGATAAAAGTGTAAAGCTTTCATGAAATTGAATTGAGAAATTTGAGTGGAAAATAGACTGTAAAATGATACTTGTCACGAACTGATCAGAAAAAATGCTCAGCGTAGACAGTTTGTCAATCCCTCTGTAAATGGTTCGCTCTATATATTGATATTGAGTGAACAATCAAAGACTTTTCCTTTATAACAATGAATCAATCAACGACATGCAATCATCAGTTCGTGAGTTTCATACGAACAAAACAAAATGAAACATTGCGAAGCTCAAATTTTACATTGTTCAATTCGGAACTTTTTAAACATTAAATGAGCTTAGTTTTGAACAAAAATGTTGAAATATTTTTTCCATGTCGCCATTTGCAGTTAACAAATAAAACTAGGAAACTCAAATTTTAGAATTTTAAAAAAAAATCAAACAATAATGTTGTCTAAAAAGTCAAAATTCAAATTTTAAAAAACCAAATTTCAGATTTGTTAGTGAAATTTTTTTTTAAGATCTAGATTTGAACGAGAGATGTTACGAATTTAACTACTAAAAACGTAACAATGCGTGACCATCTGCCAATACTTCAAATGAAAATAAAATAATATATTTCTTTCTTATTGCTTGTGCACATGTATACGGAATTTCAGGAGATTTAGCTACAGGGTGTAGATAAATATTTGAATGCTGTTAATCTTATTTTTTCTTTACTTGAACAATTGCTGCTCATTAAAAAAGCTATCCAAACATCACAATTTTAATTAATATCGTATAATAAATGTATCGCGTTTGTTTATTTATATACGGTCTACGGTATTATATAATTGTCACGTAATCATGATACTGCAAAGAAATTTCGAAGATTAAATTTCTGCAACTGAAGCAAATTTATCGACCTGAAAATAAATCTCCGGGCGTTGAAATCTGCTCGCAGCACATGTACAAAAACAGCAATTAAACTCCCTAGTTCAGCTATCGAATTACTTTTCCTCTTTAATTAAAAAATATGTCGTAATGGGTATAGTAGAGTGTCATGAGAATTAGAGGAGAACTGTCTTAAGAAGGGCCTTGATAATGCATTGATTTATTACAAACCCTATGCAGGTTATCTAACCTCATTTCTGCAAGAAATCTTCTGAGTTGAAAAAGTCAAATCTCTCGTTATCTCCATGTATTGGCTGGCATAATGCAATGTATAAGTACCATAATTTAAGTCAATATTTAATTTAAATACGAAATGTATGCGTCTTCAGTGGAATCGTGCCGCTGAGGAACTCGAGAGCAGGTCTTTTTGCGCCGGATTTATGAAAAGAATAAATTATAAACAGTGCAGAAATTATGATGGTGTTGGTGCTCTATGCACTAGTACAGCAGCTCTGATTAAAGTCCATAACTTAAATATACCACTTTCCTATTAAACATTTTGCTGAATGCTGCAAAATCGTGACAGCGTGATGAATAGCACGATGCAATTGCGGTGACAAATCAACGTGGAATTGTACCCACACAAAAAGCAAAATTTCTAATTTATGATGGCTATAGACATTTAATGCACTGTAAAGCGTATTTACACGCTTGACTGGGCAAAATGGCTACTTATTAAAGTACTGTAAACTAAAGTTATAAAAATTTATGCATGTCAAAAAGAAAGATTTGTATGGGGTCAGATTGTGTTACCTTTAGGGCAAATTCTGTTGAGCATTTAGACGCGTTAATAGCGTATTCGTTGCATACGCAACACAACTACATTATTTAGCATACTCATATTTTTATTATATTAAACACGGTGGGAAATAATACCTTTCGAAACAATTGCTGAAAATGTAGAGATCTGAAACATACATTGTTAGATGTTCTACTCGCCCTTTACATATCCATGATGAGTATTTTTGCCATTTATTCTGAGCATCACTTTTCAAAAGGATTTTGAATATTTGAAGATAAGTCCTTGATTACATAGAACCATTAATAGATTTTCTATGAAAAAAACGTACTGTATTTTTAAGCCACTTATGTCAATATATTTAATTGCTCTCCTTTCAAGTTCTCAGACATAATAAATGAAACGGCGAATCAAAGTTATTGAATTAAGTAATGTTGGCCTATTGGTACACTGGATAATGATTCACAAAAATAACCCGATTAGTAGAAACCTACTAATAGAAGAGTTTAATTTTATTTGTTATAAAGAAATTAAACAGCTGCAGAGATATAAATGCATTAGTTGGAAAAATATTAAAGATTCGATAAATGACAAAATAGATGAGAAACACCCGGCTCAAAGCTGCTGTAATTATCCAAGATGTAACAAGACTACAATCAGATACTCTACATCTGGAATTCGAGAATGTTTTACGACTGACATTCGTGTTTTGTTTACGTTACATATTTATAGCACTGAAATTGATTATCCTTATTGCAATAATTACAATAAAACATCAAGCAATAGTTTTCCGATCATACTTTTCATTTGCAATTAGAGGCCCATAAACAACACCTGAAGTCATACGAGATGTGGGGATTCACACAGAGGGGAAATTAAATACTAAGAAAATTTGGGAAATGTGTTTTTTTATTGATGCTGAGTGAGAGTTTACGCTCCTGATTATATCAAAGAATGTCAATACCGATCATTAATACAGTGTGCACTAAGTAAATACTATAGAAGGCCTACATGACGTGTACATGTTAATTTGATAAAGTATATTACGAGTTTTCATGTGATTTTCGTCACTGAATGAACGTTATCCTGTCCTATAAAGGTGTGTTAATCTTAAATCTTTTTTTTTTCAAATTAATGACTTGTTTGGAAAACGTCACAAAAGGATAATCTGTTATCAGCAGAATTCTCAAATGACACCATTTAAAAAATAACCAATTGTTTATGATCTATAAGGTCAGTGGTCAAATGCCCTTAAAATGACGTCATGTTATAAGGGGAAATGAAACTAATTTAAATTACAAATTGTTTTTGTTAAATTTGTGACCTTTTCTATACGACATGCTTTTTGTCCACGGTACTAAGCGGATTGTGAGGTAAGGTTTAGGGAATTCGTACGATATTGGACTAGGTACATATAGTAGGTCAAAAGTCTTTCTTTTTATGGAGGTATTTGGGAAATGGTCCCTTAAGTATACAAATACAGCGTATATCAGCATAAGGCACATGATTTGTAGGTACAACTTAGTGAATGCAGCAATCTGTAAAATGCATTTAAATAAGAACATGGACGTCACCCTCATTTTTGTAATGTTTACACACTATCCTCTTACATTCATTAATAGAAACTACTTATGATTAATAAATTGCTGTGTATTTAATTTCTCAACTATAGTATCAATTACTTGCACTGCCATGTATGATGCAACTTGAATAATTGATATATGGACCAATTAAGCCCATATGCTGTTGTAATCGTTATTAATTGCCAAGAAAGCTCGCCTCATTATGCAACGTTTATTAAATGAAAATTATACTTAATTAAAGTGATGAATGCTTCAAACCTTGCTCATTTGTAAAACCATCTTAAGATGAAAATGTGATTTCTGCTTCCTCATTTTTCTAGCGAGCATATGGCAAGTTGTGCGCAGAAAGCAGCAAATAGACAATGCACCGTAAGCCAAGTTTCCAAGACAGAAAGACCTAGATTATCAGATCGGGGAGTCTAACAAAGAGATGGTATTGTTCTTAAAGTACGAGAAAATGACCTGTTCTCGGATACATCTGTCATTTGATCGCTTGGTTCTGCACGGCTCAGTGCATTTGCATAGTTCATTAATACTTACAGATAATAGCACTGGATACAAAGCTGTTAGACTGTTTGGTCATGCATATTGATTCCATACGACCATAAACCATTTAAGCGTCTGGGATAGACCGCAAAATGGTCTATACGAGTTGTTTACGTGATAAATCATCGTGATAAAGCAGTTAATTGTAATTGTAAAAAGCTGATGAGTAACAAAAGCTTAATAGAAAATCATTAAGCTCTAGATGCAACACGTGCATGTACTGTATATCTGATGTACAATCTACTTTCTATCATTAAACAAAAGAAACTGAAAATTAATGAAAGTGACTATCAGGATTTGTGATTTAAGTCTTATCAAACGAAACTTTTCCCAGCTTTATGCAATTTCACATGTTCACATGCCACTAACAAATATCTTCAAAAATAACAAAAAATAGTCAGGTTATTACTATTCAGTACATGTATTATTTAAAATAAAACGTACATATAACAACAAACAAATATTTGCATAATTGATGTAAATATTAAAGTTTAAAAAATTATTTAGATAGCCATTTTTTGATGTTTCTATCATCGACTTTAAACATCTTTGCCATGCATTTCATGCATTAATGTTGTTCCCTGATATATGTCACATTATGTGTGAATTTGAAACCCTACCATTTAATGGGAATATTTGACAACTAATGGATACAAAAGTAAATGCAATTGTATTATGTTTACCCCCAACTGCATGTGCTTTTTTAGGGTTGCTCAGAATAATGTAGACGAACTCTAAAGAAGCACAATTTTTAGAACTATCAAACCAATTACATAAATGGACATCTGCAGCTCCGGTAAAAATTAAATATTTTTTCAATCGTATTCAATGTTTGCAGACTAACATTTACATTCGAGACGAACTGCTTTCATCGTTATCAAGCAAAGTGGAATTTTATATTTCACTTCAGAATTGAAAAGGGTCTAGCTTCTCTCATTTCACACAAACCTATCAGGTGAATAAGTGGCGGAGGATCCAGAGCCAAAAGCTCATTTTGTCCAGCAATGAGCGCTTCCGCATATCATGCTGGCTTTACTATAGGATCGAAAAGTACTAGCAACTTTGATAAACAGCATGCTAAGAACGATTTTCTTACTTTGGATCAACATATTGTTCGCTGTTCGCAACATTGACATTGACACTACAACATTGACAGAAGAAACAATAGAAATTCAACGGATATTGAATTTTTCAGAAGAATGTTGCTTACATCTAATCTAAGGCTAATATTTTTGAAATTTCATTCTAATGTTGGTTTTCCTTATTTTTGTATTCACAATTGGTCGGAGAAATGTTGATTAAAAATTTAGTTTCGCTCCTTATTTACTGCAAACAGGATTCGAAGCTTTTGGTTCAGCAGAAATAACTAAAGAATACAAATAACATTTTCTTTTGTAATCGTTCAATGCCTAGAAATTTAGTAGAGCAAAAAATAACATGTATCTATCATCGGTGGTGTAAATAGTACCATACAGTCCATACTCCACTACATTTATAGGTAAATGTATTTGCAATTTAATACTTGGAACAATCAATGTAGGCTGTATTTTGTTTAAAATCAAATTCATAGAACACTTCTGAAGTCGTAGTTGCCAAGGTCTTTCCGAAAAGGTATCTGGGTAGCGACATATAATCTCAATATCTCAATGATGCGGAACCTTTTCCAGATTGTTCAAGTGTCGCTCAAATTTGGTTTCAACAAATTAGAAAATATTGTTATGTGATAAATTCAATCGGGGGAAAATTACGTTAGTATCATGTATTGTGGTATGTGCTTTTATGCTTTTAAATTATTTAAGTAATGTATTTATTATTTTTACTATTTTGCCCTATCTACTGTGTTTTAAATGTATTCAAGTTTTACACACAGTTAATTAAGAAATGTTGAATTTATCAATGTATTTATAATCAAACTCAACATTGTAGGTGTAACATGTACTTTCCAAAACAAATGGGGCTTAATCCAAAAAAATTACGTAGGGTATTAGGTAAAAACAAATTCATATTTAATGGTACCATGCTTAAAATTACCACAAAACAACGTGCGCCATGAAATCCTAAATAATTGTTTAAATATAGTACGGCGAACTTTTTGCTATTTTGGCTTTTGTTAGGCGGAAATTTTGACAGACTCATCATGATGGCTTTTGACGTTGTGTCGTTATGACATGTTACGGCGCTAGCTGAACGTACTTCTGGAACCAAAGCCAAACATGCTAGCCAGGTGGAACATCCACAATAAGGTTTATGCATGCAGAATAACCAACTTTAAAGACATCAGGCCTAGCATCAAGAGAAATCTGACATCACCGACGAGCACAATGCAAATGCAACAGCCCTTGGCATCCGGCTCGTTCGGGAAAGTGCATCCGCAAGAGCGTAAGCAGACCTTAACGAATTCATAGAATAAGGTTTTTTTAAATGACATGGTTAGGATATTTCACAATTTATTATTTATGGTTAATTCTCTACCGCATGCACAGCCCATCCCACGAATACCAGTCCAAAATTATCAAATCGCTCAGTCCAATACCGCTTCGATAAGTTGTAAGATGCAGTTATATCAGAGTGAGTATGATGAATGAGAGGTTCACTCTGAAATACTTTTTTGGATTTCAAAATGAGAAAACGCGCTACTTTAAAGGCAAATTATTTAGCACATGCCATCATATTTTTAAGCTTGATAAAGCCTACAGGAATTCGGAGAATATATCGCTGATTGAAGAAAGCCGAAAATTGGCCAACGTTTTGAAAAGCAAGATCACAAATGTTAGATTTTAGTTGGTTTTGGCACATAAATTTAACTTTGCATGCGACATTTTTATAAAAACCCACTTTTAACCTTCAGTTGCGAAATAAATTAAACAAAAAACTCCGTAGGCCATTTTAACAAAATGATCAAAACTGATAAACATGGGCAACTGAACATTGAAAGATATCGTTTCGGAACACGTGTGTAATTTTAATCCACCAATGCGCGTGTATGCCATTACCACCATTTTGTAACAATTGACATTTTTCCCAAACTTAAATTTTTTAGTCTTAAACATTGAAATTTCGGTGAAACCCTTTCATTACACTCGGAAAGAGAGCTCATAGCCATAAATGGTCGTCTATGCCTTGGGTCACCTTTGATAAAAACAACCTTAATCGTGCACAAAATACATGCATGTACTAGTACATAGTTTTTTGACGAAGCTCAGTAGTACGTAAACATAGCACTCTTGTATATTGACATTGACATTTTTAAAGAGAATAAAGCTACAAACCCAAATTCGTAAAAAAAGGAAGTGAATTCTCCATTTTTACAAGCTTCACATTTCTTGATACAATACAGTACAAACACAAAATGAAAGGTTGCCCATATGCATTTCCAATAAAGATAAAAGCGTCCATCCAAAGATAAAAGGCATCCACCACAGAATCAAAATAGCCGACTTTGAAAAGAAAAACGTGACTGGCTTTGTCCATTGTCACTTTCAGACCTTCAAGACCATTTTAAGGTCCAAGACAATTTAAAATGCCGGTAAAATAAACATTCCATCTTCAACAGCAGAGCTGTGCGTGGAAGATAACTATGTCCAGACTCCAGTGCTCAAATTACCACGGGCCCAAAATGCCCTAGGGCTTTCACAATGCTGAGGCATTCTCAAACATAAATAAATGGATGGAAAGATTTAAAAGTATATGACCATACAACTTTTAAAATGCACATATATTTTGGTTTTATCATAAATTTAATTAAAGTAATAATAATAACACCATATCATGATTGACAGCAAATATTAGAAGCCCGTCATTAGAGGCCTCCAATTTTTTATATTATACTTGTATAATGTGACTGTGTGTGTGTAAGATATTGTAAGGTAATCAGGTAAATTCAAATATACTATTAGTATTATTAATATGACCTTGATCGGATAACGTTTTCATCACAACATACTTGGTTTTGGGTTGACAAAGATTGCTTTTATCAACATTTAGCAACTTCACTCCAGACATTTTAAATACTCAAAATAATGCATTAATATAGCCAATTATTATTTTTTATCATAACGATCTGTCCATAAATTGCGTTCTGGTATAATTAAAGGTATATTTTATATTCCAATGAAACGCTTTGTAACAAAATGTCAACACATACCTTATATTTTCAGAAATAACTACCCCCTCCAAGAATATTCTCCGTACCGGTACATGGTACATTTATTTCTGAAACTGCATACCATGAAAGCTTAACTATTTGTGCCTTTCTACATCAATAGACAATGTTTTCTTGGAAATGTATGGGGGGAGGTTGGAGAGAGTAAGAAGAAGAGGCAGTAAACAAGGCACTTTGTACATTAGACATACAGTCTAGCTTATAATTAAGATTAACTGCCAAGTCATGCAAATTACCCTATGCCTGATTTGTACTTTGAACTACTTTGGACTAGTCAAATTAATTGTAACCAAATTTTGCATATTGTCACATTTTCCTAATCTTGAGTAAATCCTAAAACACCGAATACGTGCACGGTATGGCCTACTCTTACATTGTATTTCACTTATGGCATCGAATATATAAAAGATATGTAAATCTTTTTAAAATATATGCACTACAAAATGCAGCCCTTATAAATAATAAAACTTGAAAAGATGCATGGTAATGCCAAATGAAAGACCTTTGTAATCTACGCCACATAAAAGTGAACAATCGCTTACACCAGAAAGCTTTTATTATTTTAGGTTTTCATTCTGATATTTTCATATATATAAGAGCTCGTAAAGAACCCGTGCAGTATGCATTCTCCACGGTGTGCATTTAGAAAGGCATTTTCCTGTAAGGATTATACAGGTCATTTTATGGCCCACGTCCAAATATAATCCATCGTGCGCCTATTTGAAAGCAAATATCACGTAAGATGTCCTTATAGCGTACGTGATGAAAATCATAAATACGAAATTTGAGTTTTACGAGAAAAGGATCAAGTCGGATAGAGTAATAATGATGTTTATCAGCAAGACAAACTGATTCACTTAAAGAGTAAGGCGAACCAGAAACGGCTGGAATTAGTGCTTCCCATCAAATAAAATTAAAGAGATAATTGAATTAGAATCGTTAACCTAATGGTGGCCGTCTGTGTCTGAGATCTTAAGCGAATTTTTGCTGAAGAGCGACGCAGTTTTCACTAACACTTTCCAAAATAAGAATTAGAATCGTTTTACTTATCCTAAAATCAGCGGCCTTGTGTTTTAATCTACTTCAGTGGCACCTTTTATTGCCAACCTAAGGAAAATGCATGGGCACAAGCGTCTGAGATTGAAGGGGTTAAGAGTATTTAAAATTTTATATCATATGCTAGGGAAATTATAGCCTGCAGTCTGGACCTACTTAGACATCTTCTAGGACCAAAAAAAATTACGTCAGTAGGTTTGCGGCAATAATGGGTGGATGTTGATGCAAATCTTGCATGCATTGACATCCCACAGGAAGCACTGGAAAATCTAGCAGTTCTGTGCTGCATTACTTTAAGCTCTAGCACTTTATTCACTCGGTAAAAATTTCAAATTTTTCAACACATCTTAAATAGGTAAGAATCATAATATAAACAGCGTATCAGCATTTTGAGATAATTTTTAAAAGCTAGCTTGACAAACTTGAGCCGCTGATTAGCTAAACCAGTATTTCTTTATGTGTACCAGATGGCATATCATCAGAGACAGCAACTCCGAAATATATTACAGATAGAATCATTTTTATAATAATATCTGATAATTTTATTCCGTTACTTGTTTAGTAATTTTAAGTTAAATCGTCATGACGAAGCACTTTTTGTTGACCTTAAACTGCCATTTTCTACACCAGTTTGATATAACATCCATGTCCCTTCCCCTTTAAATTTAAATGGATCTTCCACCCTGAATTCATTACATCGCGTAAAATAATCTGCAAAAATATACAAGGGCACTAAAATCTATTGATAACATGAAAACAAGGTAATACAGCCTCAAGGCACATTCCATAAATGCAGTCAAAAAAGGACGGTGGAAAGAATTGCTCAAAGAAGTATCGAGTCATAAGAAATGATGAGAATTCGTCTCGTTACGACACCTTCATATGATGAGAATTTCGGAATGATGCATTTTCAGTTGCCAAACGAAAACCATCTGGCCAAATGACAACAGGCAAATGTCCTTGCTGACTTGCGATAGGTGCGGGTCGCCCATAAAGCACGACCATCAAAAAGTTCATTTTTACTTCACACCATTTTACGCTAATCCATTACAAATTGACAATCCCATGCCCTACGCCGTCTCGCCTTAAGTTGCACACATGGTCCAGCTGACGTTAGTATATTTATTTGTATAAAAATCACTTCATTTTGATAAGAAAAATTACCAAAATCTAATATTGACTCTTCAGCTAAAATTCGCTTAAGATCTCAGACACAGACAGCCACCATCCGGCTAACGATTCTGATTAAATTATCACTTTAATTTGATTTGATGGGAAGCACTCATTCCAGACGTTTCTCTTGCCTTATTGCACGGTCTTATTTCTATACTGATTACCGTACGTCAGATTTCATTAAAAAATATTACATTGCCAAGTACGATGCTGTCAGAAGCTAAAAATGACTTTCTTACAATTGTTAGATTAGCGGTTCACAAACACTTTTGTGTGTTTGATATAAAATGATATTTTAACCAGAACTGAAACGTTCATTTGGGGGACGTTAAAGATAAGTGTCTTGAGTAATGACCTCCTCCGATCTCCAACCTTGGCCCCCTCGTAACCCCTTCAACATATGACGCCCTTAATAGACAGTCCCAAATCCTTCGAAACGATCAATCACAAACGTATGTGTATCTTAGAAAGTAAATGTCGAAGGGCATTCATAAAGCGAATTCCATAACGAATTTATTTCTCAAAAAAAATGCTTTCAATCTGGAATCCGTGATGGGGCACTCTGGTTTTTATGATTTCTGGTCCAATGATTGGAGAAAGAATTCAAGAATTTCCGTCTAGCAAAAATCACACGTTGTTTTTGACTGCGTAATTCTTAATTCAAGAATCGGCTTGATATCTGCTTCATAAAACGACTTCTAGCGTTTATGATAGCGTCCATTAAATATTTAGTGAAAACATTTTGAAATTATCCTGAATGGAGGATCCGGAAATATTTCAATTGGAAGAGATGGTCTTGTATCTCAATTAATGGAGGACATACTTTGCGCCATATGCATTTATTTTAAAACGTATTTCTCCTACATATATAAAAAAATCAATGCGAATGTCAAGTTAACTTCATTCTGTATATATGCTTTTATGGAAATTTTGAAATTTAAGACGCCATTGGAACATTAAAATTTACTGCTGCACAACGTTTCGCTCACATCTACGCTTCTTTAGGTGCTTTGCAAACAGACATGACGATAAAAAAACATTATTGCATAACTTCATGCAAACTATAAACCATAAGATACCATAAGGTTCATATTTAGAAAACACAGCACAGCTAGCTACAACTTCTCAATTACAATAAAATCTAGCACCTAGGTAGTAAATGCATGGGATGAGTGAAGGAAACAAAACTCCATTTAGGAAGTAATAAAAAATAATACAGGCAGTTTTGGAGTCTGATGCTACAGTTAACCTCTATATTCAAAACAATGTTAGTGCATATGCAAATTTATTAATTAGATGAGAAGGGTGATTTACTTTGAATAAACAAGTTATCCACGCTTTGGAATTTGCCATAAACGATTAAAAGCTGCTTCCTAATACCTACTGCGATATTATTTACTAGCATTTAATTCAAAGGCATATTCGAATCAACTGAACCAATCAGATTTAGGGATAAGTGAACGAAACCAAGCCACATTTTGTTAACTAACTATTAATGTTGTAGGCTGTTATTCCCTACATCCGATTATACTCAAATGTAGTGCACGAATTCATTTGTTATAGAAAAGGGTTAATTTCAACAAACAGGTCGTTCTAGTTTTGAAAATGGTAATAAATAGTTGAGGCTGCCTAAAGCACAGTCGCAGATACTTGCCAGCCTTTAAAAATGATTAAATATGGATATTAAAGTTTTAAACATGCAACACATTGTTTTTTAAAATTCCAAAGGAAGACAGCAGTTGGTTTTAACCCCCTTGGGCGTCTAATTTCATGACTATCTTGGTATAAAAAAAAATTCAAAAATCAATGTATCCATTGATTTAAAATTATTTCAAAGTTTTATTCTTTCAGTTTATTTTAGAGATGATATCACAAAACAACAACCTCCTAAACCACAAACTGAATAATTCTTTCTAACGTTTAAACAATTATGAAGGTTTTCGAACCAATTAACGATCTACGAAAAACTACTTTACTTAGCGTTTGTTGTTTCCGGATGTTTGGTTTATTTCATTCGTCCTATAAATTACTGTTCTAGTTACTGGCGTTTATGCCTGGCGAAGTGGTAGCGAGCTAAATTTCTATGCGCATTTTCACATTAGAATCGTCTGTAGTTTGCAGCACACGTTTTGTATCTGCCTTGTTTATGGCTATAATTTCTCTTTGAAAGCACCTGAAGAAGCCCAAATGTAAGCGATATGTCGTGCAATAAATTCAGTTCACATTTAATCAAGAATTTAATTTTGTTTTAATTTCTAAATGAAAGAGGCTTCGTAGACGAAATGCTTTGTTAACCGCCATACCATCAATGATGAATTTTGGTAAATTTCCCTTTGCGTGTTATAGGCATTAGGCATTAGTGTTACTTCGGCTGCCCCAAGGGAAACACAGTAACTGCATTTGGTTACATTTTTAGAAAAACAGGGAAATAAATATGATCTTCATTCATGATCATTTATAACCATAAAACAGGCTTTTTTGGGTTTAGAGACTGAATAACTTCATTTTAACACAATTTAAATGTGATAACAGCTACAGTAACTTCAAATAGTTTATGTCAAATATGTTAGCTCAATTTAACAAAACCAAATTAAGACACTGTTTCATTTTGGAGCAGTCGACTTCTTGAGGATGGTTTTCTTTTCTAGATGTAATTACCATTTACTAATCTACAGTTACATTAAGTATTAACATTTCAAAACCCATTTTTACAAAATCATAAATGTGGTCTACTTTTTTATAATAAAAAAAAGAATTCGTTGACGGCGTTCACTTTATTATCAATGTTTGAATAATTCAGAAAATACATGTCCTCAGAATACGGAGAATGCTGCAGGAAAGATTGATTATTCGGCCCTGCGAAATTCCGTATCTATCACTGGCAACATCTGTTTGTTAAAATCCATGATAGTATGATGGTAGTGTTATGGTGAATACGAGCGGTTCTTTAGGTGCAATGCCCACCCTCTTGCGAAGAGAACACCAATTTTATATCGTTAATCCCCCAGACAAATTAAACCCAATTAGGACACGAGCACAAAGAAAACAGAACCCGAACTACGCCAGCCGTACTCAGCTAGGGTAATTCAATTAGGGTGCCCGTTCTGCTTTCATTTTTCAATTAGAGGGAGATTATTTTTGCGACATATCTTACGAAAACCCGCCGAGGCTCCGTTAGCGTCGAATTAATTAGGCACGACACGAATCATCTTGCAAAAAGACATCAACATCTTCACGTCATTTTTCGTTAAAAATTATTCCCTACCTCATGACTCTCGAGATATGCTGAAGATTCGCGCACTCGTATCATTGCTTCCAATCCTGAAGGCCAAATAAATCTACATGCCTTGGCGGCTCTGTTTTTATCAAATGCGAATGTAATGAAAGGATTCTTTAATGGTATACATTAAATTGATATACATGTAATATGGCTAGACCTTCAATGAACTGCTTAACGCAACGTGAAACTACTTCCTCTACATTTTTGCTACAAATACTTATTGTAATTGCTATTTTTTTCCCGTGTGGAATTGATTGTTCACTAGGGCTTGAGTCATTTTTTATAATCTGAAACTTATAACGTTTATCCATAAAAAAACTTCCGACGCCCATCTTTCTCCGATTCAGGAGAGCTGTCATGTCAGCTGAAAAAATGAGGAGCGTTGAGCTGTCATTTGGTAGTTAGTTTTGTCAAGTTGCCACCGTTGTCGTGCGAGAGCGGATTACAATATATAACATATGCCCAAATATGGTCTTCTACATGTACATCGCCTGTTATGGATCGCATGGCCAGTTATGGCATACAGAATAACAGCAGCAGAATATAAAAGCTATTGGGAGCTTGAATCCCAATGCGGCATGCTGCAATACTGAAAACCGGAAGTGTGCTTCTGTACAGTTGCCTGTGACAACAATAACTTTCTAATTGCGGTCCAACTGAGCTGGAATGCACCCGTGGCTTGCCATATGCAGGCAAGTTTTTAAGAAATGGTGGAACCGGTGGCCACGAGCGGTGTCCCCATAATCCATGCCTAGAGCAGCGAGGAAGATTGGAGATAATGGCCATTTAGCGAGTTTAGAATTCCGGCATTCAACTTGATTCGTTATGATGCTAATTCATGTCGTCCTTAATTCACGTTCGCCACAATTAGGGAAGACAACTTCATCGCTGCATAGAATTCCCTTTGGACGGGAGCGCGCGACTTTTTCCGTGAAATTTCCACTGCAGAAAACTAATGAGAGGCAAACACTCATTATCGTTGCGGCGACAAAGTTAGCATATTTAGATAAAAATTGCTCATCATCGATTCCCTCGACTATTTAAGTCATTCTCGTTAGGAAGTTGTTGTGCGTCAACAAGTGGCAATAGCTTAATTGAGCGAATGATTTCGGCAACGAGTTTCTTGCACCAGGGATCCGTTAAACATTTAAACTTCTTTGAAGATTATTAAAATACCACTTTCAAACACCAATCTTAAATGGGGACCGTCCATTAAGGACGTAAGAATAGAGGGCTCAAAAATCAAAAAATTCGCATTTTGTCTCTTGCGAAAGTTTAACAGATCCAGAATAGCGAAGCCCGTTCAGGCTGAGATAATGCGAAGAAATGTAAGCAATGCAAAAAAAAATATACTCCCACATTCTTGTTTCAAATGCATGTTATGGGCATACTCTGTAATTGCTCAATTTATTTTTTTCATGTGTAAAATTGGCCGTTCACTGAGGTCTACGTTATTTTGTATACTTTCAAATGTCATATTTACAAAATAATTAATTAGATTTGAAAATCCTTAAACTTACGTAATAAAAAATCGGGTATTTTTAAATAAAAAAGTAACGCAGACCCTAGTGGACAACCAATTTTACACAAGGAATTTTTTTTTGAAATTATAACACGTTATTAAAGTAATTCTATGGGAGTAATTTTTTTACACAGTGTGCATTGTTTTTTTAACTAATAAAATGCTCTGATAACGTTTGCGAATGACGTCATTTTAATAATAGTTTATCTTACGCTAGTCGATAAGTCATTTGACGTCCTATTCCCAAATGGCTTAACATCTGCCGTCACATTTACAGATATGATGACCTTAAATTACCTAAAATGATCTTATAATCGTTATATTTTTATTTTACACGTGTGGATCATTTATCTAAAAATGTGGATTTGAGGACGGAAGAATTAAAGCCAAATATTTGACTTTGATTTACGCGAAGGTTTAACAACCACCAATATGCCTAAAAATAGTTTAAATTAAATGAACATTACTTTAGTCTTTATTTAATCTGCGATAGCGTAAGTATTTCCTCCATTAATTTGGATTGACGCTTATTTTAATCTGAAAATTCCCTCAGCATTTCTCGTTCTCCACATCTAGACTACAGATAAAAACTTAAAAGTCTGTATCATATTCTTCTACATGGACTACATATTCCATTAGAAGCAAGAAAAGGTGGAAAACCTCTCCTTTAAAAGGTATATTACTTCTTTAATGGTTCGTGACCCACGTTTAGAAAAGTTTATTCCTTGAAGGAGTAGATCTTTAAAGCATGTCCTGACTCTAAAACAATGTCACATGCAGTGTCGCCTACCATTCCCCATATCTACAAACATCTCCAATCAGGAGCATTTATAAGAAAGGGAAGCAGCTCATCACTATCTTCCTCCAAACACTTCAGTGCAGGAAAGACTCCCAAATGAGAAATTACTGCATTGTGTTCCGGCATTTAAATGGGTGGTATTTCTTTTTTTTTATATCAAACGAAAACCACTTCCACAGAGTCTCGAAGGTGGCACCAGAGTGCCAGGAGGCCTCGAGAAAAATTATCTTGCGTCCATAGAACCATGGAACAATGCAAAAATAGCAAGGGAAAACATTAGGTATGCAAATAAGATGCTATCCATAAATTACGAAAATTTCGAAGAGGTTATCCTTTCGGCTACTCGTACTGATAATATAAATCCAGTTTTAAATGTTTCTATTCTTTATCATCACATCTGATTTATCATGTTAGGAGATGTTACATTTATCAGTGAAACTGATCAAGTTTTCTAACTCCATTGAGCGTTGTCACTTCATCACGAGTGCTTTAATCTTAGCGCATTAGTTTTCAATTCAATTAAACTGAGTACCCTACTGGTTATAGGTAGCAAGGTTATGTCATGCAATAGGGGAACGGGGGCTGTAATCCTTCAACAAAAATTTGTAAGTTAGATGTTTTTCAAGTAGTGCACCCCTGAATATTTTTGGCATTATTAATATCCAAATACCCAAGTCTAATTGATTCCGAATCAGCTTTTCAACAAAACTATGCCAGCAAGCAAGAAGCTATTACCAATCAAAGTTTGTAAATGTAAGAAAGAAATATATTCTAAATCACTGTCATTAGCATTTACACGTACATGTATATAAAAATACCGTAGCTTTAAAGCCTTGATTTCCAAGCTAAGACAGGCACATGGTTTCATAATATGGTGGCTGTAATACCAATACAAATGATTGTCACAGACATGTGAAACGTGGCCTATGATATTAATGAATGAGGTATTTTAATCATTTCTAGTGAACGGTACACACGATTGTGAACATTTATTAAAATCTATGACAACATTCTGTTTCGTCATTCTCGTTCTATTTCGAAACTGCTATATTATAGACTGAAGGTTCGGATTCAGACTTAATGAAGGCTGATAAAATGGGACATGCCTTAACTCAGTGCTCGAATGGCATCTATCAATTTCATTACGTGCATGACGCGTGATAAATATGGGGTCATTACAAATTTTAAGATGCTTACACGTTTCTCCAATAAATATGCAAGCCCCGTTTCCAGCCATAATTAAAGAACTCGTACCTGACCTACTTAAAACGCATTAAGCTCGACCCAAACTGATGCACACCATGCAAAGAAAATTACATACGCAGCACTCCGCCGTCATCATCATTCACCAAAAAAGGTCTATTATGAATATAGGCGTTCGAGTTGTTCGACCAAAGCGTTCACAGTTGGTATTATCAACATTGAAAAATAATATAAGACAAATTCCTAAAATTTGCAGATGTTGTCATCAAATACTTATGCTGAGACCTGACAGATTTGCATGGTTTTACAGTACATCACAAACGTTTTGTAGGAAAATTAACGTTTTTCGCATTGCATACATGTACATGTATATCTTTAAAATATTTAAACTTCACAGTCTTTTTTAAGTGCAAGTCAATTAAAAATATGCGATGGTCGAGAATCTAACTCTGATCAACGGCTTGGAAGGCAGTTATACTCACCAATATACCACCATCGCTCTTTGTACAGTAATTCCGCATAGTCAGGTCGATTACAACAATTTATTAATGTAGAATGTAATTGTTTTTGGCGTGAGACAATTTTTTAGCCTATTGAAGCGTCACGGAAAATAGTCACGTTGATATGAGCAATATTTTCTTTTGAATAACGAAATGAAATTATGGTTATTAAAAACCTACTATAGCAAGAGCCGTTTTACATGATGAATTCTTTAAAATCCAATCATGACAGATGACGATATAAAGCATTCAAATACAAACAGTATAAATGCAATAACAGGTAAACATTTCTACTTACATGTACACTGTACGTGTATGTACTACTGGTCCAGTCTAATAAACGGTATTTAGAAAAGTGATCACACTTGCACAATAGCAGCACCTGCTAATTTACTATATAAGTGACACTTTAGGCATAAGGAATGGCAGAAATGTACTAAAAGAATTTTTATGCAAATATCAATCAGCATTAAAAAGCATTTTTAAGAACGAATTGGAATTATTTGTAAAGGTTATTTATCAAGGCCACTCCAAAACGTCTCTAGATAACAGAAAAAATACCAAAACACCTTGATATTTACAAGACTGTGCATTAGTATTAAAAGCTAATATTTATTCGAAAAATGTACTTCGAACAGCAGATCCTGACGTCATATGACATCACAGATTTCAAAATGGGATTAACAAATCTAAGAACGACGTCATAAGTGGATCAGGCGCCCTGCGTGTGCTGCTTACCAGAGTGGATATTTCGCAAAAATACGCTATATCACATGCAATCGAGGTAAATTTCGCTTATTTTATATTAAATTTTAAAAAAAAGTTGCGATGGCCGAGAATCGAACTCGGGTCAACTGCTTGGAAGGCAGCTATGCTCACCACTATACCACCATCGCCACACGGTGCATACTAAGTTTGTTTTAATACCCATTTGTCTAACATCCCCCGTACTGCATGTACCAATTCAACAATAGCGAAATAAAATAAAATCAATACGAAATTACTTTAATATCTACCAGACTTTTCAGTAGCTTTTCAAGTTAATATTTCTACGAAAAATGGAACTCGGACAGCAACTCCTGATGACACTTGACATCATTAATTTTTTTTAAAAATGCTGTTACAAATCTCCAATAGCAGAGTCACATGATGGCACGTGCTGTTATCCACAATTAATTCTTTGCTACTATTGTAAAATGCACTTAAATCGTATTGAAAAAAAAAGTTGCGATGGCCGAGAATCGAACTCGGGTCAACTGCTTGGAAGGCAGCTTTGCTCACCACTATACCACCATCGCATCTACGAAAACTACTTGTTTAATAAAACAGGCATTTGTTGAACATTCTCCACACCAAAATTCTATTAACGACGAACAAAAAACATTAAACAAAAAAAATAAGTAGTCACATTCCTTTCACGTTTCAAACCACTAAACTGAGGTTTTTTATTCACGCACACACTTAGTTCATTGAACCTTAATAAGCCTGCCTTCTCAGACATTTTTTTAAAGATATAATGAGCCACGTTGGACTGGAACTTTTATGAATTTGCATAAAGAATTTCACATGCATGTACATACAGTATGTACTTTTAGGTTTAATTTGATCAAGCAGCCGCATGATAAACCTAACACACGGTGCAACACTGTGTCATTGAAACACATTTTCAGCACCTAAACTACTATGTTACCAATAGATTTTTAATTGACATTAAAAGAAACTTCACATAGCAAATTTGCGGATAAAAAGTAAACAGAAAATTACAGTAAACGTTTAGGTATTTTTCTCAATGTGTTAACTCGGCGTCAAATAAATATTTCTTTAATTACATTAAATGCATGCTAGTTCTAAATTCAATCAGTCGAGTAATTCTAAATACAAAGATATTTCCAAAAACCGAAACTACTATGTTACTAATTGATTTTTTAATTGACATTAAAAAAAACTACGCATAGCAAATTTTCATAAAAAGTAAACAGAAAATGACAGTAAACAGCAAACATTGTGTGATTGTAAATTTAAAAACACAACAACAACATATTTACAACAAATG
>JAQIXS010000971.1:0-35873 GCA_034700785.1 Rossiulus vilnensis | reverse complement strand
ATTTTCATGCAATCTTTAATTGCTCAATTCTGAGCCAAAGGATGCCCACCGTGCATAAAATTATACTCTCACTTCAACTACTTATCATAATTGCTGTTTATTTCCTTCCCAACCGTGTGGAATTGGCTGTCCACTAGGGTCCGAGTTGTTTTCCATAACTTGAAAATGTCTCGTTTATTTATAAAAAATGAAATAAAATGTTTTTTTTTTTTTCATTGGTGGACATCCTTTTGGGGTCTGGCTTAAACTAAATTGCCGTTTGCGTGGAATTTCCAAATGTACTCTTTAAATGAAGATGTGCTACTTAAGGGTGCCAAACCTAAACGTTGTAAGTGATCAACCCAAATACCGTTTTTTCAGCATTGCCGAAGCCATTCTGCGGAAGCAATTGGGACGCCCTTATATATAGGGCTGTTGGTCGACGTTTTAAGTCGACAGATCGTCTCAATATAACCAGACTTAATACATCCTTCCTGCATGCCCTACCCACTGGCCTGCACACTTATTTTTTTTTCACAAAGGCCGCTCTGCCGACGGTGGTGTATACTGAATTTATGCGGCTATAATTGAGCGCGCAAGTTCCACTCGATGAAATGCTTCATAATGCGATGCTGAGTGTTTGAATGCGATTCTCCTTGATGTCCCATTCTCTTTGGAGCTGTTGACTTCAATGCACTCTGAGCTGCATAAATCCGTGTCTAATACGAGGATGACGTCCTCCTCTTCAGACGCTAATGCACCCCTGCGCGTAGAGATGATCCGTGCATTTTAATTCGCTGCACCAGAGGCCCCCCTTACGGATCCCTTCCGCCATCTTGGTGGTCGAGATTCGCTCATCCATTCAGCACGGCTTTTCAATGAAATGCACTTTTCGCGAGGAAGTATCTGTCAATAACCCATATTTTGCGTTCATAGGACGGAGACCTGGAAGTTGTTCAACTTGTGCCAATTTCACTGGTCTCTCAGACAGGAAAACTTAGGTATTGAAGGCCTTACAGAATATTCTATAGACAGGATTTACTGTCATCTGACAGCCGCGAAGTGAATTTTGTAGCCCCTATCATGTCATTAATCTATGGCACATGACTCCTGTTCCTGTCTCGTTACAAAAAATAGCGATTAGTCTCGTATTGCCATTCATATAATTTCAAAAAGACAGTAAACTATTTTTTTTTCAGTCGTGCTAAGAAGCTATACATGTTGGTATTGAAATAAATCGTATGAACCTATACCTCATATACTTTATGGCAAGGATTTTCATTCTAAATTGTTCTTTACTATGGACATAAAGTTAAGGCTGACGCAAAGGAATGCCCACTGTGCAAAATTCTTATATTTTGAAAATGTCCAGTTTATTTAAAAAAAAAAAATTAATGTCAGTTAAAAAACATGTGGAGAAACAATTCTGCACGGGTCGAAGCTTAGCAATTATAGCAAGTATTTGAAGTAAAAATGTAATTGTTTGCATGATGAGCATTCATTTTGGGTCGGGCTTATAGCATGTTAAATTTGGATATTTTACACAAAAATCTTAATCACGTCAAAGTAGCTTGACAACTGCATCAAAATCCTTGTTGGAGAACAGCATACTGTAGTTGCATTAACTATACAAATCGATTGTTTTTTTCTTGATAGAAGAAATAAAAATATTCCTACAGAAAATACGAAAAATGTACATATTATTATGGATGATTCAATTTTTGAAATTCGAGTCCATTGACCATGTCATCTTCATGCTATACCCTTGTATATGTACTTTTATCTCAAAGTGTGACGTGATCTGACGATCTCAAGGGTCGCTGCTGTCCATGTACATGTATAGTCAATATTTCTTATAGGGAAATGCCGAATGCTCCAATATGTGAAGCCGACTTTAGACAGCGTATTCGCATACACTAAAACGTGTGCTTGCTAAATTCTATTTTAATGCTGTTCGGATTCCGTTGAGGTTTTGGTATGCCATTTTTGTATTGTTTTGTCGATTGTAATTTGATTCGTGCTTTCGCAGTGCGCACGTATAATTAAAACACCGCTTAATTTGTAAACTCTGAACTTTCCATTATATGAGCATTCGCCTTTTACCCTTGACAAACAATCGGTCCCACCCTGCCATAACGTACAGTGTATCTGAAACCATTTTAAGTATTCGCTTTTTTGGGACGTGTTGGATGTACCTGCCCAACGAGCAAAAGTCAGAAGGTCATGGTGAACTTGCCCTCCCTAATTACCCGTTGCGAAACACTTAATAAGATGTTGGCGATAGGTAATTTTGGCCAATTACACGAACAGTCTGTTGCTGGCTGCAAAGAAGAGCAGATTTATGACCAACGGAATAATCAAAACACTGCACACCCAGAATATACAGGTACATGCAAGATTTTTATGCGCATTGCATTACGTGTTTTTTGTCTTATCAAAAAATGAAAAAATACGAAACAATATTGTCAACCACGACGTTAAAGAGTACATGCACCTCGCACATCTGTATTTACGCACACACATTGTATTATGGAATTACGGGAAATCTTTGATATGCAAATGCATTTGGAAAAATCAAGAATAAAACTGTATTCAGTTTTATATCTCGTTCAGTATTATGGAAAATCATTAACTGAACTGGTCTGCCATGATGAATTAAGCTCTTCATGTAACATAATTGCAGAACGAATGACCCAACAAGAGATGATACATTTAGTCATGCTGCCATTAATTGTTAGCCTCCATGGAATAATTTAGTCGTGCACGGCTACACTGTGTAACGAAAATCTTAGTAGTCAATGTCTGTAAAACTTGGTAATATGATTAACAGAAAAGCAGACATTACACGATCATTACTGACGCCATTACCTCCTGAGAATGACATCACTAATTATCGTGTAAGATAACTAGAATGGAATGTTTGCTAGTATTGATGTGAAATGAACATGGTCTGGTATGGATGACAAGTAATGAAGGAGTAATGATTGTTTGGTAATGTCATGTAGTAATGATCGCGGAATATCTGCTGAAGGCTTGGCAGTTGCTATTCTGTGGTTGATATTGCTTTTAAGAAATTGCAATGAAATTATTTAACGTTCAGATTCATAGATATGGCCTAACTATAAGATCGTTGGATCTTTATTACCTTTTTTAGCTTTCTCGGCATTGTGAAAGTTTTTGGCACCCATTCGTCCTTACAGCAAAATTTCTATTATGTATCTTGAGAGCTTTTATTGTATTTGCTTTTTCCAGAATGTGCCGTAATATGAATTTATTTCGCATTTATATATTATTAAATTGGCACATTATTGGATGCATTCAATTTTTTCTCTCTCGCTTTCATCATCGCATTTGTGGAATAAGTGCTATTACTTTTTCGATCTGGTTCCTTCGCAGAAATGATCTTATTTTAACTTTTCTACTCTGGCGTCTTGTAATTTGCATGCAGGCAGCCTTACAGCAGATGAGTCGCTGTTGCGAAGTTTTGGGCTACATCCTGATTGATTATATACGTATTTCGTTAGATCCCTCATGTGTATATTTATATCCGTAGCATGGCATATTGCGTCCTACACGTATAGTCGCCTTGTGGGGGGAGAGAGAAATCTAGAGCACACAATACCGACAAATTTGCGCTATATGCCATCTATAAGGCAAACATTATGAACCCAGTTGCGAGAAAGATTTCCAGCGTGTGCGAATCCCATTTCTGCGCTTTCCCTTTTCATTAAAGAAACAACCCGTCATCAGGTGCTATCCAACAGAATTCTACGGCTTCTTAATATCCCGACTTCTGTTCAACGACAGCTGCTGATTTAATTTGCAACATATTACCATTTGTAATGAGTTCTTACATCGTGTTACAATGCAGCATTTGGCTTGGAGCGTTCCTCCTATTCGTCCTCTTTCATTCCATTAGACTTTAATTTGGACAAAGGCCGCCCACTTATGCACCAGGCCCATAGATAGGACATCTCAAGAGCTCCACGCTTCCTCCAATTTGCGGCTCGGCGTTATAGATGCTTTTCTAAATGCTGCTGCCTTTTAGTTTTCCCGGCCATTTTCTCATTATGCGTTTCGCCTGATAATTTACAGATATTGACAAATAATGGGATCGACGTGCACGCATGCATACGCACCCATTTTGTCTCTTAGCAAATGAATCATTTTGCCCTGAAAATAAACATTTAATTAGTTTATTAGAGAAAATTGCTCTTTGCACTACTTTCTTGTGCTTTATTGATATTTCAGAAAATTTTGTTAAATTCTTCCGCTAGATTTTCCCAATTAGGCATGCTGTAGCCAAATCGTTGTTTATCCCTACATGAATATTAGTAATACTTGAAGTAATGGAAATTTATCTGGCTGTATGATGGGAAGGTGTAGGCAAAAAACGCCATTAATTTAATTCCATTTTTTAAACTCCTCAACCGTTTCAGTTTTCTGTAATCCAAGTTAGATGGCGCATGGAAAACAGGCTCAGTTAATATGGGAATGTTTATTGTATACGACAGATGATTTCATCAATGAATGCCTTTTATTAATATGAAAAGGGACTTTTTTGGTTAACAAATCAGCTGATGGAATCGTGTAAGAAATTGTAGATTTATGGTATAGCGACTATATATTTTCTTTTAAAAAAAAAAAATACAATATGCTTTGGTATAATTGGGGTGTATCTTCAGGATTTGCCGCTGCTGGTTCTTGCATTGCGATCCAAAAACTGCATAATATCGATAACCAAACCAAGACTTTACAAGTTTACAATGCTTCAACACGAACGTCCCACATAAATGGCAATTTCAAATGAAGTGATGAAGTTGAAGAACACTTGTAGACAGAGAACTTCAATAGCTGGAAGTCGTTATGATATTGATTTCCCCGCAAAGCACAGTTCAAGATCATCATATCTGTATAATAAATGTCCATAGCGGATGCACGCATTGTCACATGTCACCTATGAATATACATTGACATACACATTGTATTCATTGGTATTGATGCACGAGTTTTATAGACTATTTCACAAGTGAATTTAAGGCGATCTCAAGTTTTCGTAATGAATATTTTAAAGAATATACCCTATTTCTTTAATTTTAAATACAATGTAGCGCTGCAAAGATCTTCATAAAATTCACGTAAACATTTAGTTTCCAGTTATATGCTTAGGCATATCCGTAGGCATATGCCAAAACTATGCATCAAACGGTGTTACACGGTATACTTACTCATTGTGGTGGCCTTAAGGAATCATGGAATTCCATGGCACCAACTAAGTGAATGAGTGATGAAAGCAATCTTACATTGCTATCAGCGTTTGATCATACAGTGCTCATCGTTTTTGAATTTAGTCTATTTTAGTCTAAAATCCCACGTCACATAGTTTGGACTTACATTATGCGTATATATCCTCGTCATAGAAGGTATGATATTTTTCACATTTTTCTAATAAGAGTTTTTTCCTTGGCAGACGTTTTTTCTGTTTTATGTGGAGGTATAAGGAACCCCGCAATAACTTTCACTGTATAGGGTCCATGTATAAGATGCTGTTATTTGTCCTAAAGATTTACGAAGGCGCCTTTAAATCATTGAAAGCATGTTTGGCAAAGCCACCCCAGATAAAACTGCTCAGTTTTCTATGATGTTCGCTGCTTTATGAAGTGTGCAGGGCATATTGGTTTCATGAAGGGCCACTCGCGCTGCTACGGTTTCCCCGCTCCAAGAAGGTCTATTCAGTTTTGTATTTATATTGAAGCAAATTCTATGAAATGTAAAACATATATTGGGGATCTTCTGCGGAGATTTTAAACGACGTCTGGCTTCAATGGCCAGGCATATTATAACTGCTTCACTATGCATTTTACGGCACGATCTCCCCCTACTTTCAAAAGTGTGCCCTCATCACTCGGGGGTGGGGGACTTTTGGCCGACTTTAGATACGGAGAGAACTGAGAGCAAATGACTAGAACTAGATGATGACCATATAAATAAGAAGCGAATCGGAGCCCAACAAAAATGACACCAAATTGTGGCCGTGTTCAACCGCTAGAAACGGTCACTGTACACACTGCAGGCCACAGTTCAGCGGAGCGGAACCGAGGAATGACCATCGTGCCCTATAGAATCGCAGTCAAGGCAGGGAACACGAGTCTTAAGAGCCATTCGATGTCACCTTATGAACCATTCGCTCTTTCTTGTTTGGTCATCTTCCTGTGTTGGCCAAGTAGAAAGTTAACAAGAGATGATAATGGCAGTTTGTCTGGGAGCGCAGAGTTATGGAGGACATTATGCAAAGCTCCAATGGACACGCATAGTCGGCAGTTTGGACTAGATGCTTTCCTTTCGCTTATTTTTTCCTGATAATTCGTCACGGATTTCTAGTGACCCATGCAAAAATAACAGAATCAACGTTTCTTGTTAAAAATGTGGCTGCTGCACGCCGCTGTTGAGACATTCTACAAAACGTTAAAATGCGTAAGACACTTGCGTGAGATCACTTTCCAAATATTCTTGTGACAGTCATGATTTAATTAATTATTATCTTTACAAAAGTACTACATATTAATGTCAGACTTTACCCCTTTATGATCCAGAGTAAAGAAATTTTATCCGAAAATATTCTTCTCTTTGTGTTTTTGATTTGGTTATTTGTTAACTATTGCAACTGGCCTACATACCAACTTGGCACATTTGCAAGATATATATTTGATTGCCCTTACTAGACACACCGTACACAGTATATAGTATATACTGACTGATTCTGATGATTACTCATCCTCCAAACAAAAACGTGCATTAAAATTGTTTTTGCAAGATTTTTTTTCATTTATAAGGTCGAACCAAAAGGATGCCCTGCATGAAAAGTCACTTCTCATTCTATTTTTTTCCCCACGTAGAAGGGGAAGTTCTTGGTTAATTTTTACAATTTGAAAGTGTCTCGTTTATTTATACAAAAGTAAATAAACTTAAAAAACCCGTTATGCAACCTCAGATTTTTTATAAACTGGGCATTTTCAAATTGTAGCCTATACAATAACGCAGACTATAGTAGATAATCCATTCTGTACGGGGGAAAATTAGCAATTATAATAAGTATTTGAAGAACACGGCCGGGTATACGGACAATATAAGGAGTTAAATGTTCAATTTTTTATTTTTCGAGTTCCAAAACTTTCCCTAATCATTGAGAATTCTTAGGCTAGTGGGCGAAGATAAATCTGGTATAAACAGCATTATCAGAATTAAATTTTACTTAGAGAGAGCCTAGCCATTGGCATTGCAGACATCGTTATTAACAAGCTCATTTCTCACTTGGTCGAGATTTGTACGATGAAAAATGTTAAGATTGAGCTCTGTGCTTTCCTTTTTTATTTTCGACCATGAAGAATGCTTTCTTGCTTCGCAGCAGCGAAATTTCTAATTTATATTCTTCACCTTTGACCTCATGCTTGCCTTCCACCACATATTGAGTTGTGAATTTCCGCCATTGTGTTGTTGGGCTATAGCAAAGCTGACGGCGAACAAAATAAGAGACGATGGAATGACAAGATATTGAAAGAAAAGTAATGGGAAAAAGTAATGTGCGGCCATCATTTCCAGTAAGACCTTCGTATGAGGCAAACTGGACAAGATATAATATGGGTCTATAGCCTTACTGAAAGCCTGTATCGGCCCACTTTCCGAAAAGCTTTCCCAATTTTTACGAGGCATTTGCGCAATATCCGTGTTATTGGAAAATCCAGAATGTTGATGAATTTGCAGAATAATGCGGAAATTATATTAAAGTCGAATTTGGAAAAAAGTGTTTAGACGCATAGGCGTTGAGAATAGGTCTTTAGATTGGTGCCTCTACATGTATGTTAATTTAAATTGTATATAGAATATCTTAGACTACAAGTCTAAGATCTCATTTGGAGTGGACGTTTTCCTTGACAAATACGACTAAACGTTTCCTCCCATTCTCACATTTGCTAAGTTTTGAATGCTTTACTATTCACACGTATGTATATAAACTGCAGGAATTCATTTGTTGACATCTACAAATCTACAGCTATGTTTCTCTATTGGAAATATTGCGCAACTTTACAAGTAATTAACATCGAGCTATTAACATGAAACATTTTTCAATTGATTTCGAATATACATAATGTACATGTACATGTGGGTACCCTTTCCAATTGGAATGATAGTGTACCAATTTGTAATATACAACCTGTGGAATTGAAAGATCTGCACATACTCTTAGTGCGTGTAATTACCTATTTAGTTTGACTAAAACTAATGAATGGCTGCATTACACAGGGTAGCCTACATGCAAAACTATCCACTGATGTTCATTTAATGGGAATTTCGTAGCCAAGAACCCGCATTGACAAATCACGTCTTAAAGAAGTTAATATTGTTTCGATGATGAGCATGGTAGATTTTCATCCCGCTCTTCATTCTCTTTGTTGTAACGTTGTTATTAATGTGCAGCATAAAAGCGGTCGTAGTGTTGGATTATCTGACATAGCATCATTCTGTCCAGTGAAATGAGAACACTATAAAATTGTATTTATAAAATGGATTCTGCCCATTTATACTAAATGTCACCATTTTCTATATGGAGGGCTGTGAAATATTACTGATTATAGTCAAACGACCATTCTATATTTTCAACCCACAGTATACGAACGTACATCTATATAATCTCTTTAAGAAAAGTTACGCCGAAGATCAAACCATTTGTAAATGTCATCATTTAAGCAGTGATGGGTCACTTCACCCAATCGTGAGAAGGGACAAAGCCATCGCCCACGAATACGCCCGACATAGGGCACTAAAGGTCACAAGTAGTGTTCATTTTTTCTTTAATGCGGGGAATTTCAAAAGGCATTCCAATGGCTCAAGCAGATATACGTGTAGCCACACCATTTATCGAAACTATTTAGGAAATGATTTAATTCCTCATTAATTCCTCATTTGACACCTTAATAAAGATTATTTAATGATTATAAAGAAATACAGCAATAGCATTGTCGGTAATAAGTGGATGACAGGTTGATTACAAAATTGATTACAGCAAATGATTCGTGGAATGCCCATTTTGTATCATGGTTGTAAATCTCATTAACAAGCTTGATTAATTCACTCGATGCGTTTGTGCAATAATGAACTTAAGATTTTAGGTCACAGAAAAGTTGAGTCCAGATAGCCTATAATTTTATCTGAAATTAATAAGAAAATTGTATCATATAACAGTTGTTTTGCTGAGCGTAGCTGCCTTTGTTCACATTGAGGGCATAAGGTTGTGGTCTATGCATGTGCTGTATAATTAAACCAATAATAAACACGTTCACAAATGCTTAGACACGCTTAAATGGAAAGGAATAAGGTCATCTGACATTCAAGCCCATTGACAAGGACAGACTGTCCATGGCACAGAACATTTGAGGTTTCCAATTAAATAGTTACATTTGTAGTTACTGACACGACACAACAATATCACGATTAATCAGCAACCTTGGGGGTAAATATAAGATTTGGAGCAATAGAAGAGGTAACACAACATTTGACTACATTGCAGACAATTATTTTTCTATTTAAAAAAAACCTGGTTAAATCTTAATCTCTTAAAATAGTAGAAAATGTTTTACCCAAAGAGGGTCGCACAATTTCAAAGAGATCACATAGGTCTACAAACCTACAGCGTACCTTCCCTTCAATGGCTTTACCTTTAAAGGATCAAATTAGAAGTCAATCTTTAAAAATAATTAATCATTCAAATTATCTACCTAAACACTTTCTCTTCTATTACTGAATTACCTTGTGAGTTCTTTCAATTTGTGGATCAGCTAGTCTTTGAGAAATTGAAATCGACAAATTGATCATTTAGAAAAAAAAGAGTACATATTGGTACAGCTAGATCATAAAAATATTCACAAATATTTTGAAATACTGTTCATTCATCTAAAACTGTAATTTAAAATTAATGTACATTTGAAATGCCATGTTTTCGAATCAGTTTCGTTTCAATGCAACTCACTTATGTCAATCAATATCACTATACTTGATCCGATTTGTAACAACGCATGGGTGCAAGACACCAACAACCCGAAAAAAAGAACGTTCGTTCTGTTAAGCCAAACATGTATTGTCTTTTTTGCATGGGTGTTTTTAAATGTTCTGTGGAATCGTGGGATTGCTCCAGCTGATCCTTGGTATCGTGTCGCTTGTATGCTGGGCTTCTTGTGAGGTGTCGCCATCTGGTGTTGATTCCGCGAACCACTGGAGCATTCGTTGGCCACGATGCGATGCAGTCGTCCAGGGGCGTGCAAATATGGTGATCTATGGCACAACCTCAACCTTTCTCTGGGGGCAAGCGCCATCATAAGGCCGTAGGTACCATGAGCACTCTGTGCGCATTATTTTTAAATGAAATGCCTTGAAAAGTTAGCATGCGTGTATAGAAATACTCTTCGCTGCATGTCTGCCGTTGTTTTCTCGTAGTAGGCCTACCGAGCATGCACAGAAAATTCCCGCTTTTATTTCTGGTAGTTTTTGAAACTGGAATATTTTTGACATCTGATTGATAGTTGTAAGCGAAGATTTACCGACTTTCTCAAAGTTCTTAACTCAGTATATTTTTTTTTTCGTATTCACATTTCCCGTGCCAGGCCCGTGGTTTTCTTATAGTGAAACGAATTGTTATCACTTTTTCATAATTTATTTTTTATTTATTCTTTATTAACTTCGATATACGGTAGTAAGCCTGGTGAATACTGCACAGCCCGGAGTTTACCATTAATAAAGCCCATTGGCTGTCAATTGTTTGTGAAATTTTGAAGCGAAATTAAAATTTCGTAAGTTTATCGAATTGTTTCAGCAAGGTCGAAATGTTTTTGTCATATTGGGAACTTGTGATTTAGGCTATAATTAGAATGGGTGGAGGGGTTGTCATTAAATTTATCCTCGTTTAACTATAAACTGGGAAAAATAAAGGCCTTGTACAATAAAGGGTTAAAAGGGAGTTATGTGTAGGTTAGTTCCCATTCCTCATTCAGAAAAAGATCGGGCCTAAAATAAATAACACAGCATCCGCCACAAAGTACTGGAAAATTGAATTAGTCTTTGCGCATATATAATTTCATTGAATGGATTAAATTTTCAGTAAAAAAATAACGAGAAGAAATATTTATGATATCTGTTTAATATACTTTGAAGTTTATTCTTGGCGACCAAACAAAAGTTGCGGCGACCGATGCTAGGCATGCATGCAGTGCTAATCCCACCATTTTAATATTTATTTTGTGGAGTGCAATAGGATTTCTGTTGCTATTAAAAAAACGTTGTCATTTGGCAACGTTTGGTCTAAGGCGTGTTTGTTTTGGCCTTATTAATAAACCGTACGGTAACTCCAGTATTCCTGATGGGATTTGCAAAATTTCGCTTCAAAAGTTCCGAAACACCGCCCCACATAACGCCGTATTATTTGACGAATTTGTAATTAGGAGATTAAAGGCTGTAAATGAATAAACCGTTATAAGTTTCCACTTGTGGGTTTGTTATTGTTTTCTTGGCTTAGCGCATTTAAAATTGACTTTTTGTTATATATAAACACTAGATTCATTGATTTGAAAACCACAGTTTTTTTCATCACAAATAAGCCGTAGAAAATAACTGCATATAATCTGTTCATCATTGTGTGATGTAGGCCTACATTGTGATGTAAAACATTGATTTGACATTTTCTTTCAAAGTATTTTTTTGAAGTCAAGTTATAGTAGATAAAACTTATACAAAGCTTTTCATATCTGAGTTTATAACTTCTTAGGTTTGCTGCCAACCTCAATTCATGAAATTTGTCTAAGTTCAGTTTAGAATCCCATCATGCATTTAAAATTGGTATGTAGTGTATAGGGCCTATGTTCAACAGTGGTTTACTGAATTTCTTTATTGAGTTGTCCTGAGCTAGTGGCTATATCAAAATATGACGCCATAGTAGGGAGGCTTAAAGTCCCCCAAATACAGTGTAGTGATATTTTTCTAGTCGCAACAGATCCAAAACAACTAGGATAAACTAAGATTCACTCTCATTCACAAGAAATTTGAAAAGCTTTATCTCTGCTTTGTAGGGCAGCCCAAGTTCATTTGCACATGCCGATTTTTCTTACTAATAAAAGTAAAACTGGAATTTTAAATATAAAAAGTTTATATTGAACCGTGAAGTAGTGTTTAATTTCTTAAATCTTTAAAAGCTGGGCGTTGTTGCAAATCCGGAGCCATTGCTTTTGATGATCATCTTAATTTTGATTTTACAAAAAAGGAATTGAGAGAATCAGTTATGACTACTACTGCCGTTTAAATATTTTTGTTAAGCTGTTAAGCTGTTCTTTTCTAAAATCAGTCATCTTTTCGCTATGTAATTTAGGCTAGATACTTGTATGCGTAACACATTTTTTGATTAATCTCATTTAGCATTTCAAAACTTTGCTTCTATTCATGAATATCAAATCTTTTGTTTTTTATTTCATCACAAAGAACGTTTTTTAAGATTCCACCTAATCCAGTATACAACATATTTGCATTCCCAAAGAATATCATTGGCGGGCCCACGCATTCTCGTGAATTTATTATCAACAATATTTATAATTATAATCAAGGCTGCTATCATAACTGCTTCCTCTTATGAGAAAACAAGATTTATATTAAGGCGCATGCCTCACGAAGGCTTAACTTTTTGCATTACGCATAAGCTTGCTTAGCAAAAAACGGTAATTTTTATGCATGCGGAAAAGTTTTTGTATTTCTTGCAACGTGTTGCAGCTTTTTCATTGAGCGTAATACGTATAACTGTCAGAATTCATAAAAACATGACGCTGTGTAATAATAGCTTCGGTCTAAAGAACGCCACACGACACATTAATATATGCATATTTATGTAACAAAATGATACCTCAAATCTAAATTTAACGTCCGCAAATACTTAAAGAGCATTTTATCGTGATGAACGTTTTCTTATTGATGGGTTGTTACTTTATACACTACGCATGCTGACAAATTCGGCCTTATATATTTATACTTTTTTTCGTGCAATTTTATTATTATTAATTGGATGATGGCTTAAGGGTTATATAGAAATGGATACATTTATTTAAATAGTGGATCCGTTAAAGACTAGTTATTGTATATCTCAACGTCTGTTGTTCAGAAAATGTATCGTGCTACAATCAAATTGTGAGAAACGTTATCATTGCAATAATTAATCTCAGAACATCGTATTCCCTTCATTGTATCCGTTATAGTTTTAATATGAGTGCTTTTATAAAACTGTTGCCCTATAGTAACTTTGTTTCCAAACAGACTCAAGCATTATTAATATAATGTCTACATATATAAATTATTACACCTCAAAAATATTGGGCAGTCCTATGTACAATGCACCACTTATGCAACGCTTGCTTTTTTTTATTACAACCACTTTGATTCCTTTGAAGATTCTTTTGAAATATGGTACTGCTTGTCATAGAAACCTGAGTGAAATCGCAGGACATTTTGCGCGTTTCTTTGATACTTTTTTTATTTCTTAATGGACTTAGCTATTTCCTTTGTTAGAAGGTGGGTCAAAGTAATCTTAATAGCAGTCGGATGTACATGTATGTCTCGCCTCTCTTTCAAAGGCCATCAAAGGTAATGGTACTCCACCTCACCTGTCCTCTTCAGTGGTACAGAAGAACTCATCCTTTTTTGGTGGCAAATGTATTTTCTGACCTGTCAAATCGCGCATTGTATTTGACAGATTATGCAAATGACACATTTTAACATCTAAAAATATTCCTCCTGCAGTTTCGTAACTATAAAAACGATACCTTCTTAAAACGTTATCTTATGGAATTTTCTTGGCAATGGTCAATTTTTGTCCGCATAACAAACATGCATTTCGTGCAAATTCTTAAAATTAAGATGCAATTCAACATGTCTTGAAAGTATTTTTCAATAATTTAAAAATATGAATTCCATGCAAAAGTAGACTTCCTTTGGTATTTAAAATATGGTCTCAGATTAGTGTACAAAACGTTCGATCAGCATACCCGTACTGCACGAAACGCAAGATGGACGATTGTGAATGAAAGCGATATTAGAGAGCAAGCTGATATGTAAAACAAATTAGGGCGATATACGGATGGAACTCGCCCAAACTCATTTAAAGTTCTCAAAATATTTTCAAACGTGAATACAAGAGGCAAAGCCTGACGTGGATCCTTCATGCAGTTCATAATGGAACTGATGCATTCCTATAATGAGTTCGGATGATGGATTTGCTTGCCATAGTGACATACCACGAAGACATTTTATAATGAAGAAAATCTCCGGGATAGTTAGGGGTGGACAGTGTGGATTTCACCATAATGAAGGGCTATATAATTATGTCATGGGGGATGCAGATGGAACGATCCGGTGTCTCGGTCTACGCTGCGATAGGGAACCAGATGTAGGGAGGCATCATTAATGGGCCAATTAGTCCGAGTAAGGAAAATGAGAGAGTGCTGGGAGGTTTAAGGGATCCACGAGAACCCTTTTAATCAGTGCTACTGATGATGATGAGTTTCCACGAACCACGGCTGAGACATAATCGATTCAAGAATTTGCATTTAAAAGACATTCGGATTTAGAGGGCTTAAAACTGACCAAGCCACAACCGGCTAGGCCTTGGGATTTGAATTTGCGACACGTGGATTTCATATGTGGCGCATCAAAATAGATTACTTCCATAGTTCACCCTTGGAATTAGCCTGATGGCGGCAATTGCGTGCAATTTAAGAAAGCTGTAGCGTTTTATTTATGACACACTTGATCCTACTTAACAATGAGCTACATTTTTGCCAACTTCCTCCAAGTTACTGTAACCAACTGTGCAAATTGAGCCATTTGAGGGAATTTCAGTGGGATGTTCAGATGCAAATATCGTTACTTAAGAGCCTCATGATAGAAAAAACCTGCGAGTTGTATTGCAACTTTTTGTTAGGAATCATTACGGAAATAAATTATTATTACTATTATACAGCGGGCTTCTGATTATCCGGAGAGATTCGAAATCGACATCTATTACCGTCCGCTGGGAAATCCGAAATCGTGTAATTAAATTGCATGTGGCATGTTTTTGAAGATGCGCTTATCATTGATATGCATTTTCAGTATGCCATGTGCGAGTTACTCAGTAAGTCATCAAGCAGGCTTTACACTACCATTACTAATGACATTACGTTCTGAGAATGACATTACTAATGATCGTGTAAGGTAAACTGAAATCGAGGGATTTCCAGTAATGATGTGAATTTAGCATTATCGTGTATGGCTGACAAATGGTGTCATAATTAACGTTGTCTTTAGTAATGATTGTGTAAGGTCCGCTTAATAAAGTGACTTTTCTTTATGCCCAAGTGTTCATCGTCAGTGGAAATGCCAATTATATCTATATTTATATACATTGATTTGATTATGGATATTCATGTAATGTTCTCAGTAAATACATGTAGGTGTCCATTCGGCCAATAATCGATAATGAATAGTATTTATTTAATATAGAAAGACCTCACAGATTTCAATGCGCAAGAAAAATGAATGCAATTAAATAGTCAGCAGTGGTGCAATATGTTGGTATGGTTTCTGTAATTCATAGAAATGCAAATTGTCCTTGCACGCACAATATCGTAGAACAGCATAATACAGTAGGTTAAATGGTGGTCGCCTAGTGCTGACCGTTCAGGAAAACGTCCTAACAAATGAATACTCGTTATGGGGGTTACTTGAAACTAAATGGTAACTTCACGAAATGGACGAAGTTTGGAAAATGGCACGCACTCACGAAAATTCCGCTTATTCATGGCCATTAAAACCCGGCGCTAACCGTAATTTCGGCTTGATGATGGCGGCACGTGTTTACATGACCATTTAGTTAAATGAATAAGCTTTTTACCGAAATGCATGCAGCAGCGCTTTCATTTCGAGGCATATGTGCCGCCGTTCGCATCGCACTTGGTCGTTTGCCGGGCGAGGATATGGCATTACAGTATATCATATTTTACATTAATAGGGAAGCGGTAAAGCAGAAAAGTCTAGCGGAGGCACTAAGTGCCTAAATACATGCGGAGGATGGAACCCCCTTTTCCACTTTCCCTTCTATGAATACATGAATATACCTGCTTGCTACAAGCCATTTGTCAGTTGCGCACATGCAAAAGACAGTTTGTAATTAACCTAACTAATGCTGCTTGCGATGCGGGGCCTGGCCACGACAAAATTTCTCTCTCTGCAGCTCGCAAGTAGGCGTGATGCATACACATGTATGTTTGCTTCCTCTTATGCTGTAACATTAAATCACGAATGTTAATAGCCATGTCGCCGTTCCAAATTGCGGGGGTATTTAACTTTTCCTAATTCGTTTCATTCCCAAAGCACTCTCGTTCATTTTCGTGCCAATTTTTCTGCATTTATTTAGCTCTCAAAAGCAGATTTAAGGTCTTTATGTTCACGTCCAATTAATACAGCAACCATTAATAACTGCCCCTGATGGAGATGGTGAACTTTAGCGATATATTTTTTAAACTTTCCCCATGCATCGTGCTAGACGCCAACGCATTTTAGCATTTCGTTAGCGTCTGCCAGGTTATGACAGAATGTGCAGGGTGAGTGGAATCTTTATTGAAACTGAAATAATTGTCGAATGGACGTTGCGTGTAATATACGGTGAAAATTACAAATATAGATATTAAATACGTTGTTAATCAGTGAATTTAAATATGAAAATGAAAAAATACCACATTGAATATTCATGTGATCCGATTTTTGGCATTGAAAACATCAACGCTCGTCTAATTACAATTAAAGAAATGAAACGGTCTTGGTCAGCTTGTTTCGTTAATGTTTTGTATTAATCAGCTGTTTTACAATGCACATGTTTATACCATACAATTTATTTTTGTGCCAAAATTGAGTCATGTTACGTGCATGGTTCGCTTGCCTTTTGAACCCTTCTTAATTTATTTATATAGAATAATTGCCTGTTCTAATTTAGTACGAAAATAAATATTTTTTTCGTGTATGCAATACACGAGGTTGAGGTTGCCGAGGTTTTCCCGGAACTTTTATAACATTGTTGACTTTTTATTGATCTTCCCTATTTAATATTGTTTTGCAGATCATTTCTAATCATCGCCAATTGTGTGACAGGCCATTGTGTGCGACGGGAGGCCGAAAAACACGAAATTGAATGGTAAGTCCATTGACAAAGGCATTAATTTTAAATACACTAGCCCAAGTAAGAAGTGAAGCACTCAGGACCTAGTCGAGCGAGGTGTGATTTTTTTGCGTTCTTTTATCGAAGTTTGATAAATCCATAACAAAACTATGAAAACAGCTAGCGGTGTACAGGCAGACTGTGCAATTTTCACGCTTTATCTGTCTGCATTTTCATGCAAAATTAATGAGTGGTTTAATATCATAAAGCTCATTTGATTTCTAATTGTACTTGAACAACATGCGCTTTTTCTCATTGTTATTAATTCATTTGTAAGCGATTCTTTCGCATTTGGCAAATGTTTTTCCACTCGTATATACATTTTTTCAATCAAACATGTGATTGAAACAAACAATGATTCATTGATACCATAACCGTTCTATTAACGCTTGAATCACAAATTCACATTTGAATCGCGAAGTCACAAATTGGAATATCAGTCTCCGTTTGAGTTAAAAGATATGCAATTATTTGTCTGCAAAAATGAAACAAGGAAAGGAGTTGCACGGAAACAATTTAGTTTAAAAATTTAACTCGTGTTATTATATTTAATGAGTTGATACTTAATTTTATTAATAACTGGTATTTAAGCTCGTGCTATTAAATAAGCATTTAGTTTTACTCGTCGCACATGTACGTGTTCTGGCTGCATAACTACGCAGTTCATGCCAAATAAAGAATGTGTGGTCAACAAATGATGGTTTCATGAGGCCTTTGATGACGCATTTGCTGTTCCGTGAATAGCAATGGCCATAATCTATTTGTCCAAGGAATATCCTTAGCGATGACCTGTGGCCTGTAATACTGGCCATTAGTTCACGTATCACTGTTTACTGTCAGGAGTGATTGGCTTCGAGGTGTGCTGGGTGCACTTAATGATGCAATTTGTAAATGGCACTTAATCACGTTTAATGCTAGGATTGACCACAACAGTGCATTGGATTGAACAGGTGGCCGCTTTTTGCACATTGCTAGAGTGCAGGGTCATTAGCGAATTGGATATATTTGATATCAGTCAATCTATTTTGGATTTGATGACATTTCAGTGACGAGAAGGACTAATTGTATCAATTCTTTAAAGCCACATCATCACGTTGGCAAATTGGCATATTATTATCAGGGAATTTCCTGATGAGCGAAATGTCATGAAAATATGTTGATTGAACTATTTTCTGCTCCGGATACTTGAGCAGTTATGATTTGCTACTAATTTATTATTGATAATTGTGACAAATAAAACGTTACTTTTCAACATAACCCAAGTTATTAGTAGAATTATATTATTAGCATAAGTTGTAACAACACCTTTATGGTTTGCATATTTCATATTCTGAAATTAGAGAGGTGTAATTCACCTGGTCATAGTGATATCAAACTAAGTAAAATAGGTATCCATATTTCAGTTTAAATACTATCAGCAAATGTCATGTCTTAAATATTGTCAAAACATGCGTAAAACAACTCAAGTTATACACTGTGAGTAAATTCGTTTATTTCGTCTACATGGAAACGTATTTTGCATAAAAAGCCGGTTACATTATATTCAATAAATAATTAGGAGAGAATCTAAAGCTTTTTCCTGCTTTAACTTTTATTAAAACTTTAATACGCTCATCTGTTTGTGTATTTTTCCCTCATTGTTGAATGGGTTATTGGAATTTCTTTAGTAAAAATAATAGAAAGGGATGCATTATTTTGAAAAAAAACGTTTCGTTTATGGAAAGAAAGAGTGCAAATCGGAAATTTCTTCATAAACAAGATCTTAAATATACTCTATATACGGGTAAACATGGGACAAATACATCCGGACCAAGAAATATAGCGCATCCTGTAGAAAATGCGTTAGTGAAATCGATAGGTTGATTATTAAAAAAGTACAAGCTTGCGTTACAAAGAACTCCAAAAAGGCTTATTGCCGATTACGACTGTCTTCAAGGCACAAGTAACACTACAGTCGCATGAAATCCACATGTGAAAGTGGATGTATAGGGGCCATAAGAGGCTTTCGACTAAACAGGAAAAAATAAGTATTGGGCTAATGAAATGTAAAAAAAAGCTAGAAAAGGATAAAGTATGGACTTCGCTTGCTTATATTGCATGTATGCATTCTCTGGCTTTTTAGGGTGGCTAAAAAACTACATGGGTGATGTTTGGTCGGTGGAAAAGTGTTGGAAAATAGGAGAATGTTAGTAGAGAATGTGTCAGGCTGCGAGTATAAATGTCCTCTAAGGATTGATGGTGGAAATATATCAATGAGCATCATTCTACCCTGCATCGTTCAAGATATGCAAATGCCTCTCCTATTTATTTAGCCTAGCCGCATGGCAATTTTACGGTAATTTTAACGACTGCACTTGCCTTTCTAAAAAAAAAAAACGATTGCGTGCAGCTGGCACTAAATATATTGCCTTTAATAAATCGCAAAACGTCCTCACCGACTAAAAGATTGAAATCGCAGCTTTTTGTTTTTTTCTTCAGCTTGGCTTTGTGGGATAATTTATTTACTTTATCTTTAATCGTGGTGCATGCAAGCACATCCATGTTCCCCGTCAGATCCTCCAGTGCTGCAGATCCGCAGTCTGAAGCACGCTTGTTATCAACAATAAATTTGCTTTGTCTCTGTCACTACTGTTTAAAACTTTCCCAAGCATCCAAAACGTAGTAGCCGTTAAATTAATATATAAAAATGGATTTAATTCACAATTATTTCATTCATTTATCTTTGTATGGCCAATGTAATTTCAGTTTTGGTGGTTTCTCAAATGTACCTACATCCGCTTATTACTCTACCCTAAACAAAGGTATGCCACCTAACTTAATAGGACGTTACAATCTCTTCATGCCATAATGTTAAAATGTAGGGCCAAAACATAATCTGAGCATAATAAACATGATCTAATCCCTCTATAGGGATTTTGAGACTAAGCAATCTAAGTGTTTTATAATGTCTTTGACTATTAATACTGCAAACGTCAGTTTCAATTAATCCACAAAGGAATAATTTCTCCTTGCTTTCAAATCTCAACTGGATGGTAATAGGTTTCAGAAATCCATATTCACTGCTGTTGGCGAAACCACCAATGTTTGTGGTAAAAATTAAACAAAACCAATTTAACCATATGTATTTCCAAATTCATCCAGAAAAAACGACACAGCGTCTTGTGAAGTTGTTCGGAAGATTGTTGATGTAATTAAATTATGCCTGAATGAAATGGACTGCGCCTAAAATACGCATTCATAATCGAGTCGCAATGTTGTACCATGGAATTGACAAAATGAATGTCAAGCAGCGCCAGGCAGTAAAGTTTGCTAGAAAGCAATGAAGATACAGAAGAAGACAGCGAATTTGGGTGCACACTTTCCCAACATATTTGGACTGATCGTTGACATGCTGCTGCTAGCATCTTGGTCGAGCCTCCAGATTTTTTTTATCCAATTTTGGTTTTGCTCATTGCTTCTTCGCACATCCGCAATTCGCGTGAAGTACAATAGATTTAATTTCTAATCTGTACTGGCGGATGTGCTCATATTTGAACGAAGAAAGCTATTAAACATGAATTTGCTTTCGCCCACGGACCACGAAGCAATATTCAGGAAATATGTACGAGCTAGTCGAAACAAGATTATGGCAAAAGTTAGAACACACACGTATAGAAATCCTATCTAGGGTTTTCGCGTCTGTTTATGGATATCTGAGTTAACTGTTGGATTGTCAAAATATTGCGGGCATGGATATTGAATAAATGAATAAACGTCATAAAATCTTTAATATTATGTATGAAACGTGGCATGAATGCTTTTAAAATGAACCGCATCCTTTATGTGCATCTTTTCTATAAGCGTTGCGACGTCAAGCGTTATTAGCTTTCATGTTATTGGAGCTTTAGAAGAAAAAATCCCGCAAAGATATGTAGGCATATGTATTATGATATTTTTAATAATGAATCCGAATTCCGCATATCGACTACCCCATACCATCTACTGGAGCAAGTATCCATTTGCGAGACAGCGTCAGTCCGATATGGTCATAAAAGGAATCTTCAAATGTCCTACTGTTTTATATATAATATTGCACGAATTTCATCAATTCACGAAACAGACGCCGTTAGCTAACGGCACGTTTTGCTCATAGCTGGTCGGATTAAGCTATCCATATTATTCAAGATCACCCTCGACTCCTGTAATTGTGAAATTCACCGTGAAAAAGTTTAAACCAAAACATTAGCCGATTAGCAGATCTTCATCGATCACTACTACATAACATTGTTAATGACATTACAAACTGACATCACCCCTTCATTACTTGTTGACAGTACACGACCATAATCATGTCATTCTCAGAAATTAATGGCATTAGCAATGATCGTGCAAGGTCTGCTATTCAGGTTCTTGGTGGTGCTCATAATGAAGAAAACTGCATGGTAATCGGGAAATTGTTCCAGAAATTATTCTTCAATGAGTTAAAGGTCTATGGTTGTGAGCAATTTTATACAACATTTTGCTTCAGATGATTTGTTTTCAACATTCTCCCTATGGACGAATCATAATGAACATCAAGGGAAAGGCTAGGGAATATCCAAAAGTAGGAAGTTTTTTTCCTCATTTTTAATTTAAACGCTTAATTCACAAGTGAGAATTCGGCTTGAAGTCTAGTGAAAGGGTCGTACTATCCAAAGGGTTCATGTTGGCACTCTTCATTCGGTCTGCACAAGCTCAACAACAATTTTTTGGGAGAATGTATTTAGCAGATCTTAAACCTTTTTTTCAATCTTAACCGGCTCGCTTTTCTTCGCCCTTTGATACCGAAGTCCCCGTTTCTCTAATGCAAAATATATTGTTCCGAACGTGTTATTGCATTTGGCCTATTCTCTCCAAACCGCCTTTCATTCAATTAGCGAAATTCTGGAAAACGCCAGCCTAACCGGATTACATGCTAATATTTCTGCCAGCCAACGTTGTTGCCCGGGCGACGCAATGTGTTGGCGGCCAGGAAATGAAATGCAAATTGAAATAGCATGCCAATTTAACAGTTTGCGTTTAATACATGATACGCTATAAATATGCAAGGAAATTGCTTCGGCTGTTGGCGTGGCTTTTGTGGCTGGAAACACGTGTGAAAGGGACCATTGCTTCTGGTAGGCTTCCTGCATAGACGCAAACCCACATGGAGAGAGGATCTATATGGATCCCCAGATCCTGCATGCAAGCAGGCAAGGTGTAATCTCTCCTCCTGCTGCTTTTATGAGAAAGGTTTTCATCTTGTCTCCTGGATATTTCCTTCTAGAATTAAACCGACACAATGCAATTTACATATCTCACCCACTTCCAATCAGCATAAAGAATATTGTGTTTCAAATGTATCGGATTCTGCGGCTTTTTTCATCACCCATGCCGAGCGGTTTTCGTCCTCGGATGCCACACCGCGAGCACAAAGCACAGTTTTGCACATTATAATTGCTATCTCAGTGGAGGGAAGTTGAGCTAACTCCATTGTTGATGCCTAGAATGGCGAAAAAGATTTCAATTTGCATGCATGATGCCAACATCCTATAGCGCATCCATGCATTTATTCACAAAGAGAATTTTCACTGCGAAGGATTTTTTTCTCCAGCACGGAATTGTTGACATCGTACGCATGTGTCTAGCACTTTTCAGGTTTCTTAGCCACTTAGTATAACCTGCTGACTCGCAGCAGTTGCTGCCAACACTTTGTTGATTAGGTTTAATTATTTATGCTGCAAACTTTAAAAGTGCTGTCAGCTTCTTAAAGACTTCTCAGCACGCGCGTGCTATTTCACTCCTGTAAATGCAAACTTTCTTCTTTGGTAGGGCGGTTCAAGTTGTTGACGCCTATCACATGTTTGAAATCAGTTAACCGGAGAACCTGCTTCACTGTTTCCACCTGACAGTAATGTTTGCAACTGGAAATTCCGCCATATCACAGAGTTTGTGCTCATCTTGCAAACAGACATGTAGAAAATAAGTATCTAAAATAAGCAATTGGAATTAAATTTGGTATAAATTTATCAAATTTCATTTATCGACATTTACAGTTTTAAAAAAAACTGTTGTAATACGCCTGTGACAATTGTACTTGAGACTTTATGCAGAAACGTATTTTATCTTACCTTGATATATTGTATTTCCAAATGCAAATACATGTATTAAAAACATGTTCAGGTCTATTCTGAATGCTTTGTGGACGATCGTAGGTGATCATGATGTCAAACAACAAATTGAAAATTGCAGATCTATACACTTTTGCCGCTGATTCGAAATACAAGCTTGTTTCAGTGTAAAATTAACTTTTAAGACACTTTAAAAATAACTCTTACCCTTTTAATGACTTAACAAAAACTGCATCTGTATTACATCATTGCTGGTCTATTTGAAATTGTTTGTGCTGGAAAAAAAAGAAAACGGTCCATTACATTTTCGTTTGGACTCCACATATGCATGCCTTTACTGACCTTGCAATGCTGGTTATGGTTTGTTGTCTGATATTTCGCCTCCCATTTTCGGTTTTCTGCCTCTTCGCATTTTCCTGTTTGAGGGGTAGGCCTATATATCGGTTAAAAATGATTGAAAGAGTAGCTTTCGATCATCCTCGCTGAGTTAGCAGCTTTGACTGGAAATTCATCACCCTGCATGCGGCTTGTTCATTTTGCAGTTGGGCTGGAACAAATGCGCCCATTTGTAATCGTTAGTTGGACACTTTGCCACGTAAATATCCCATACGTTACATTCATAGCAATAGGTCATGCATTTTGTAGCGAGGCTTGATGAGTATAAATATATGCGATTGCGAGGCGGCACGAACGGCGATATGACATACTTGTCTAAATGTCATTATTTGCCACCTGATGAATAAGACAAAATACCGCAATGCTTTTTCCATCTGTGTCGAATAACCAACCCGTGACGAATTTGTCAGCTATTTTTAACCTATAATGGAGCCCTGGCTAAGTGGTTCTTCGCGCTAGAACACTTTGGGGATATATCACTGGCGTTACCTAATGAATCAATATATCATGGAAGTCAAGAACGAATATGAATGCAAGATTGCCTGATCGGGATGTGTATGCGAGTGAAAAATACTGAAATATGCTACCTCCTTGTTCATACAAATTATAAACTGCATTTCTGATGAGGTGCCTAATTCGTTCCGGTGCATGTGCTCATATTTCAGAAATTAAAAACTGGCTCGGTAGGAATGATACAAATTTGCAGCATTTAGACTAAAGACAGTGGCGCAGATTATGTACTTTTCAAGCAAATCGATATTCAGTTAAGATTTTCCATTAATAAAACTGAGTCAAATTAGCTCTTAGATGCTTACCTGGGAGATCTTCATGGCCCAAATGCAGCGCGCGAAATAGAACCCTGTGAATACGACATCTGTTTTTATGTATTTTTTTATATTTATCCCTTACACCGAGGATCCTTGGGGTGACACCGTGGCCTCCTCCCCTGTCGTTTTTCTGAAACTATATCGTTTACATTTCCCTTAGCTGCAAAATATTTATTTTGTTCATCGTTAACAATGTTATATTTTTGCCTTGTGGATTAACTAGTCTCATCGAAATTCATCTTGCGCTAAACAAGATGCCGGTTTTCCCAAAACCTTGGTTTGTCTTTATTAATATACGTAAAGCTACTTTATTACAGACAAGAATAGGGAATCCTTAATGACATGATTGGTAGTTGATATCTTTGCAATAACCTTGCGTCCATAACCTTGTTGACAGCTTAAGATTCATGCATGTAAACGCGTCCTATTAAAATCCCCAATTACGGTACATTATATTAGGTTTCATGGATGGCATGCCTTTCAGGAAAAATAACAATTTTGACATACGAATGTCTATAAGCTCTCTAGCCAAATCTGATAGAATGCTGAGGGAACCAATAATCGATTTTTGGTTGGCAGCTGTATAATAATAGCCATGAAAATAAGTAATTTTGTTGACAAAAACCGGGCCATTGAAAAAAAAATTCGGTCAATAAAAGGTACTACCGGTCAACTCCCATTTTGTCATTGGAAGGTGGGAAATAGATTGCTGTTAGTGACACCTATCTTCCGCGTGTTATATATGACGGCGATAATCCAACCTAAATACTTTGTCACGCATTTTTATTTTCTCGATTTTATACATGCATCCATATTGGCGGAAAAACTATATAAATAATGCATTATTGACCCAAACGAACTTCTCTCCATGAGTCAATCAATATGTGTTTTTATCCGTTCGGTAGCCAACGGCCAGTTTGATTATTGAGATTCAGAATGCATTTCATTAAAATAAGTAGATGCACAAATCAATCAACTTACAAAATAGACATTTATTATTTAATGCATGCTCATATCTACAATTGTATTTGAATAAATATTGAAGAAACCGGGCCTTTCTGATTAGTACATCAGCGTTCGTTTGCCGAGTAATTATTTTAATCTTTGGTTTACTAATACAGTAGTTTACAGTGAATTACTATCACTGAGCTTAAGCAATTTTGGGTGGCAAATTATTGTGAATAATTGAATCGGGAGTTTCAAATGCTCGTAATGCTATATTAACTATTTATTTAGAAAATCATCTATGTAACTGTGAATATTTTGCAGTTCTCTGTTAAATTTGGGGTGGGGGGGGAGAGAAAGCAACAACTATCATTCAAATACTGCATGCGCAAGAATAGCATTTTTAAGAATACATGTATTCTGTATTGCGGAATTAGAACTACATCCATACTATAGTAGTGTACATTTCCCCCAATTGCGATGATTAGTGCATCTCCTTAAGATAGCTGATGGAAATTTCCTCTTGGACTGTTCTTTAATTAATAAAGAATGATGTATTACATTTTATTGCCTTGTGTCCCTATAAGTAGTAATTGCAGTTTGGTGATAGTTGCTAAAACATATAAACACCAGAAACGGCTGATATACTGTATAGTTTTATTATTTCAAGTTAAGTTCCAAAATGTCTTCTATACTAACCAAGATTTGCATAAGCGTATCGCCGAACTTGAATTTTTAAATTAAATGAGTAGGCAAATTTATCAAATTTATCTTTTTGGGAGGCAGTTATTTGTAAAGAAAAAAAAACGACAGCTAACATTTTGACTTATTTGCATTTATTTAACTTTTCCGAAGCCGAAGGTATGCATGGCTTGATATGGATCAGAAATGCATGCAGCAATAATGTGGTTCAACATGCAATTTTAGTCATGGCCATTGTACCAAAATGCATCAGGGTATACTGTATGTATAGGTTCGAGTGCGTGTAGGAACACTGTATATCATTTCATAAGTCCGCCCAACATCAATCATAAAATGAATGGGCGTACATACTATTTTGATGTTTTTGTATACGAACTTGTTGCAGGTTTTACGTCGTAATTTCTTGTATTATTTTGGGCACGTTTCTATGGACGTCATCAGATAAAGCACAATGAATAAAGGCAGTGGCCTATTCTGCACCCCGTGTGGACATTTAGGTGCAATCAACATGTGATCATATCAGAAAATGTCTTAACATTGCAGCTCTGTTTGGGAAGTATTATTCAGCAAAATCCTAGCTAATTGAAAAGCTAAGGCAAAGCCATTTTAGAGGGGTGTAAAAGTATTTGAGAAAACACATCCAGTAAATGTACAGAGTGGCTCACAAGTTGTTTCATTTTCCTGTAAAATGAAATTAGAAACCTCAAAAGGTTTATGCACTATACTGTGTTATTTAATGTTTAATGCCAACATGCATGTTATTGACATTTATATACTGTATACATTCCAAGAAAAGTAATTTAGACTATAGTTTGGATAATAAATCATGCAGCAAGATTTTCAGTACATGATGGAAGGGAACATATGTACATTACTGTAACAGCGAGAAATGATTTGAAAAGCACGTTTGGAAAAACAAAACTTTCCAAAATAAACACGACAATTTTTACGAGACACCGCACAACCTTTTGACCCTAAACTGGCCAGGGATACGCTTGCCGGAGTTCTAACACTTGTCAGCACTGGGGTCAAAGTTCACCCTAAGAGAATGTATCACGTGAGCGAGGGGATGGAAGCTTTCCATGTACAACGTTTAAATACTAGACACATTCATGTAACAACATGCATGGCATTTCTTTGTATACAAGTTTCCAAACTGACAAAATAAACTATTTAGGCCATAACCGTCAATTAAGCTCAGCAGTTTTAAAGTTTATAGCCGTGCTATCAGACATTCGTTATACGAGGTTGCACTTGAGGTTACGGAAAGGGGTCACAGATTTAAAAAAAGATCCTCCGTTAACATTCTCTATACATGTATTTAGAAACCAGTAAATTAGGTTCCGTACTTTTGGCCGGTTGCACCAAGCTTCCTTGCTCTGGAACGATATCAGATATAAACGAAATGTAACGTCGACCTGCAAGTTAACGAACATCATTCATTCAGAATGCAAAGAAAGCATCTTTCAATATGCTTACCGAAGGCCTGCCGGAAAGGGATGCCCACTATGCAAGAAATTGCTATGAATGAAGCACTGCATCCCTATCCAGCGCCATCTACGATGAATTCTGTGAAACTTAAACACGTATTGCATTACAATACACAAGCGTCCAAGTAGTATTTTTCAGGAGACCTTCTTGACGGATTCGCTTTTAAAATTTGCAAGCGTATTCTCCACGATAATAGCCCAAAACACGAGTAACCAACTTGGAATTGAAAACCTTTTGTTGATTCATGTTCATCACATTGAATCGCCTTATAAAATCTTCTTGTTGCAAAGCGCTCCAGAAATTCCAACCTGCACAAGATGTCCGAATTCCTAGCCGAGTAAAGCCTTTCTGTATATAGTCTACTCTTTTATACCTCGAAGGCAGAAAAGCGCGTGATTTTCTCCTCAAACTATTATAAACAAAACGTGAAAGGTCGTTCATTTTAACCCGGGTAAAAAACGTTTGGAGGCGAACACGAAAGTCTTCTCACCCCTTTCGATCTCCCCCTCACCCCACATGACTCGCGCATAACCTCAGTCGCTGCAGATATTACATCTACATAGAAGACTGACAAAAGATTGGGATTTCAAGCACTCCCGGGCAGGCTGAAAATCCAATATTCATATTCGTTGGCGAGAGCAAACATCACACGCATGATACATGACGTGCAAACTGAAACCAACAATTTCGTTCGCACTGGTCCCCCAATCGTATATGAGGTTTTGCCGCAGCAGGATGTCCGAGCCAAAACCCCCTCCAGGACTGATAAAAGCGATTGCAGGTCCGAGCCGAAATTCCCGCCCTCTGCGGCCAACGAAACTTGGATGCAAAACGTGTCAACTGTTATATCAACTGTCAACAATGATTAATGATGCACGCATGTACATGTATATTTCAAAACCCACTATATACACGCGTATCTCTGTATGCATATTTTTCTTGTTGGCGTATACACGCGAGTCTGTGTTGCTGCTGGTGCATACGTATTTTTTTCCATTTCAAACCGAATGTTTTTCGTGGTGATTTTTGAGCTGTAGGCGGCCAGTAGTCGCTGCTTCAACTTGTTTGTGGACATGCGCCTCAGAGGACGCTGACCTGTACATGTCGAAATTGAAAGACTTTTCGACATGCACTATCCTGGCATGCAATTTAGAATAAACTTCTAGAAGCAAGAATGGCCAATAGCAATGGGACCTCGATTCCACAGGATCCCAGATCACCCCTGCTGCAAACTTCCATCTTAAGCTTCTAGCTGTGACCAGCTCTGGAGCCTCTAGTAGAGGGATCATGAATCGTTAATACAATTTGCTTTGTGGTTCCTGCATCATGAATCAGGGAACCTGCATCAGCGAATGCGTTGGTGTGATGGGGGAATGCGCTCACAAATCCAGCAAGTCTAATGCAGTTAAATTATATTGAGATTATTAACTCATCAAACTATTTATTCCAACCCCCTACCATATCGCAGATCCTTGCTGACAGTAGGGTACTAAGTTGAATTGAATAGAATCATGCTAATTTACAATAATATTGTAAAGGAATCTGTTTCGAGTTATGCCTCAAGTTAAGAACATTCAATTCTATAACCGTTCTCCATCTCCATGGAATAAAACACTTGTCATAAAGCAATTCGCACCCAGACAAGAGCAGTGACAAAAAAAGATTTGGAAGTTAGAAATGTAATCGATGCGTAAATTTGGCCTCCACATGCTAAAAAAACATGCTACCAAACATTTACTATCAAATATATTTGTCTGAAAGGTTAAAGAAGTCAATAATTCGTTACAATTGTTAAATTTTGTTAAATTCGCTATTGTAGAAACACTAGTTGTCACTGTTCTTGCCGGGATGCGAATTGTTTTAGCGAAAATATTCCTCATTAAACATTATAGTATTAATTCACTTCACATAAACCATTCAGCTGAAACTATTCCGAAACTGTTGTAATCGAAATATTCCTCATTACGTAGGTTTATATATTTGAATATACGCTAGAAAGGTCATGACGTTAGGATTACAACAAATGCGGAGAATGTTTGTTGTTGTCTATGCAATGCTTAATAGAATAATATTGTTAACAACATTGTTATTTACTTCATAAGTAAACTTGAGGTACTCTTCATTTAATATCCAAGTTCGTTGGGTAAAATATTATTAAGCAAAGGGCTTCTGGAAATTAGATTCCCCCTTTGATTAGCCACGTTTTTATACAATAGAGAACGACAAATGTCATGACCTGAGTTCATAGAGGCGATTTTCCAATTGGTTGCCTCTGAACTGTTTTTGGATTGAATGCATGTCAACTGCTTTGTTCTCGTCTATGTTAGCATTTTAAGGCCTATGTGCTCGTGGCAAAAGGGCATTTTCGCGCCTAAGGGACCCTGGTGCTGAGAAATGATAGAAATGTTTGATCACGTGGCATATGGGGTCAGGTCCCCTTGACTCTTTGACAACATGAATCCCAAATATAGAAATGTGTGATTTTCATTTCCACTCAGATTATTGGGTGGGCATTCTGTGGTCTGTGCTTTTGGGTTCGTTTCCTCCCATCGATCTGTCTTTGCTATCACGGTGCTGGTCAGTCAAAGATCGCGCTATTTTCTATCCCCTATAGCCTTCATGTCAAATGCCAAATGTGATTTATTACTTTATAATTTGCTGTCCGAATCGCGGCATTGCCTCCTTACATTTATGATTTCATTATCCGTAGCCAAGCCACGCGTTACTTTCAATAGTGGCGGATTTGTTATGGAACCTCATTCGAAAAAGTATTGTCTACAGATAGCCCCTGATGCATAAGCAAATAGCTTCATTTATCCGAAAGTCATCCATCATTGCTCAATTGGATCCACTTGTTTGATGTGAATCGTGGAGGGATGAAGAAAAGTGCTGGAAATTTTCAGAAAGTATGCGTTTACTTTCCGTCATATTGTGGCTCAAGATACTTTTCACATGCCATGTGTGATCATACTTTCACTTTTCAAGCAAAATTGGATTAGCTGAATTTTCTTGTATACTGGACTTACCTTTTGAGACCGCCTAAGAAATTGCGCGTAACTGTATTTGAAGGAGCAAGGTGCTATCCACAAAGGACTTCCTTTAGAATATATATTTTAAATGACGTAATATCGAACGTTGTTGTTAAGAGAAGGTAACCATGTCATCAGTGAAGTTTCTTTATGGAAAAAAATTGTCCATTCACAAAATATAACCTTAAAATTCGTAATAAATATATTTAGAGCATTGGTGTTCGTTATTGATAGGTTTTATTATATTCAGGAGCTTATCACAAAACTTTGACGTTCGAATTTGTAACCCCCTTTTTTCCCTATTGTTCGGTTTGTGGTAACCATTACCCCCTACCAACCTCAGTTCTGTACGGTCGGTCCCCAAATCGGGTCATAATATTGTATCTACAATACTAGTCGATCGTATTTTGTGTACACCAGGTTTGACCTCATACTAATAAGTTACCTTTCAACAAACTGAAAATTTCATGAATACTAGTGTGAATACTTGTGTGAGACTTGACGGAGTGCTTGATTTCAACTTGGGTGTTGTAATGATTCATACGTTTAAAAACTGCATTTTTACACTTTTTCAATCTGATATGAAATAAGGCGTGACAAACAGCGAAGGCATTAACAAGGCCTGTGAATTGAATGATCGATAATGAGGTGATGCGGAATTATTCACTTAAGATATGCCTTACATTATTCATCGACGAAGTGAGGTGGTCGAGCTAATTTGTGTTTATTATCATTATTTTTATAAATGACACTGTCAGCAATAACATGTTCCTAGTTAAATGAACTGCTTAACATAAATATCAGATTTCGATATGTTTTTAGATAGCAAAGATTACCAGCGTTCCATTTTGCCTTGTTCTGTGATGGAAGTTGTAAAATGAATCATGCTGTTTGGCTGAAAACTTCACATCCCAAAACTTTAAAAGTCGTAGACTGGAAATGTTGCTACAAGCAGAATAATGCGCTACAAGCAGAATAATGCATAAAGACAAGATTACTGCGTTACCAGTGTCCTAATATTGATTTGTTTAATGCATATATTTATGTATGAGTCCAAGTTCGTACACGCTTTCTTCCCCCTAAAGATTTAGCAACTGCTACTTTTTCTGCATCACAGCCATGGATAAGAAGTTCAAAATGGTAGCTGAAAGCGTTCGCTCGCTATTGATGACAGTTGTGATGAATGAGCTTCTGATTTGGGCAAATGTTCGAACAGCTTCGTATTTTTGTGTCGCCATTATCAGTAGCTCGCACTCTGCATTTTGTCTTTCACCCACTCTTTAAGGCCAACTCGTCTTGAAGTGTTGATCTATAATTCAGCTCTCTTTGCCTTGTCACGTTATCTCTTACGCTGGCATTGCCTGTATCAATATGTGGGACAATATTTGCATAGAGCGGGCAGGAAGTGAACGCCACATGCATCCTGCATGCATTACCCATGCATCGATAATGCCATCTTGGTTTAATCAGGGTTTCTTTACCCCCATTGACTTTTTCCGTTTTCGATCACTACAGCCCAGGGCGGCTTGATTTCAGGGTTTGTGAATAGTTGGCAAAACTTTCAATCCGGCTACAAACTGGCACATTTCTTCATTATTTTGACTTTAAAGAGGGTATCAATGTTAACGCACGCGTGCTCGCTTTTTATGCCTGATACAGTGCCACATATGCCAGTGACACAACTAAACATATTTGCTTGTTTTTAACGAAATAATAGCGTCTCTAATAATAATAATTCGCGCATTTTGCTTGAAATTTCAATATATTTGTATTCGATGTATATTAAGGATGCCACAAATTCTGTTGCTTTCCTAAAGGCCGATCCAAAAAGATGTCCACCGTACAAAAGAAGTTCACATTTTTGCTTGAAATGCGTGTACTTATTATAATTGCTTATTTTATATTCCCCAAAGTAGAATTGGTCGTACACTAGGGTCTGAGTTATTTTTTTAATTTATTATATAAACGAGGACATTTCAAAGTATAAAAAATTCATACACTAGTGAACAGTTTTGTCCAAGGGAAATAAATTTAGCAATTACACATGTAAGTATTTCAGATAAATGTGTAATTTTTTGCATCGTGAGTATGCTTTTGGTACATACATTTTTGCCAACATAGTTCTTCGTGCATGATATCTGGCATTTTGGCTTTAATGACTGAAAGTGCCCTTTATACTTTCTGTGCTGTATTAACGTACTCTCAACAGTGCATATTTGCATAAAGAACTCCTTTCACAAAAAAACTTTAGTGCCAAGTTACCAAAGTTTTCTATCCAGTTAAATGTAAATGATATTTGCATTTGTACACAAACGGTTTAGATTGGTTTTTGCGTGTATTAGATATCGCTATTATACGATTGAAAAATTGCTGTTTTCAGACACTTTCCGCACTAAAGGTTTATAAATTTCGTCTTAAATTCTCATGACCCAAGCAGAAACGCTTTTAGTCCCTGCTATGGTGAGAAGGGTATCTTCCCCGCGCATTCGCCTTGTATAAGCCGACTTTTCTCTGCGTCTTCATAACACAAGCACCCATTTTCATCAAAATAATCTTTTTCTCCACGGGTTGCAAGTGTCGCGTAACTAGTTTCTGGCATATATCTCTTACACCATATCTCTTCTTCGCACAAATTTCTCTTAAAAGCCAGCTTCCTAACAGCCATTTCAATCACTCCGAGTGTTTCTATGCAAATAACATGCTTGACTACGTAGCAATTGGAAACCTTAGTCCACTTCACACTTATCATGTCTCAAGTTTACAATGCATAAAATATTCAATTATGCCTAGGCAAAGCTTTTACCCCGCAGGTTGAGGTAAGGTCAGCCAGGAAGAGGGTGAGATAACTTACAACTAAAAAGATAATGCAGAATACAGAAGAGATTTACTCTATGCGGACAATGGATGCGGTATATAGCGGCATAGTGCAACGAAATTTTGCATTATTGTTTGTCAAAATAAACCGAACAAATTCCCCATGGATTGCTGCGAATCTGCTTTATAGAAGGCTCGCGGTTTTATAGCTGAATGAAAAACCTTGTCTCAGGAGTTTCAACTGGAGTGCATTTTCAATCAAATTCCCGGAAGTTTACTGGTTTTTCAAAATCCCGATGGCCGAACATAAAAGGGGTCGTAAAGTACAAGCTTTTGAACGTTCTTCTGTCCCTGTTAACTTGATATAAATTTCGAGATATTCTTCAATATTACATTAAGTTTCAGTAGAACACTGTCTTATTAGTCGCAGATCCTCTAATTCTACCGTGAGGGTCGTCCAAATATATCCGGCGTCTCGCATAATGATGGGCTGTAAGTTATTGATTAGGATTGCCGCTCCTCTTAAATTTCAAGTTTTGTTTGCTGCTTTCTTTTATAAAATTCATTTTAGTACAGGTAAATTAGTACAGGTAAAAATACAATGATGTACATTCAATTTAATTGGTGTCCTCTATAAAGCATCCCCTGCAATACCGTGCACATATTCCAAGGATTCTGTAACCTATGGAAGCAATACAAAGTCAGGTTTAACTTAAGTAAGGCGTATAGTGAATAGGCAGGTTGGGGCAACATTTATGTTGACCAAAATAATAGAAAAACCAAAAAAAAATAGTTGCACGCAGAAAAGTAGATGTGCTCTACAGGAAGCAATGTTGTGGCTAAACTTGCCCCATCCACCTGATGCTTGGGTACGCGGGCCTGTTCCCCATGAAATCTCACCTGACTGAAACAAGGTTTGAAAATACTGAAAGACTCAAGAGCATGATTCCAGGACTTCAGCACTGCTAGTGGATGCCGTTATAGCCCCGATATTTATGATTTTTAATATGCAAGGTTCTGAAGAGTTAAAAAAACGGCGAATATCGACATCCTTTTTCAGCCCAAGATGCATTGCTCATTTTTTAGGTTTTCACTTACTCAAATTCAGACTGCGCAGGCAGGAGAGACGGAGAGATATGAATAATTAATTTCGGTAATTTAACACCTCACTTTTGCCTTTTTCTCATCTTCTGCCGCCAGAGTAGCTCGACTATGGAACCTTTCCTCTCCTGGTGTTAATCTCGACTGAGCTTTTGCTGGCCTCCTGACAGCTATGATAAATGACCATTTGTCAGATATCCCGTCGCCCGCCGATTAGCTTACATACCATTACACCCACCTTGGGTGCAACGTCAAGGTACCGGTGGGGTGGCAGAAGGGACTCAGGTGGAAAACAAAGAGTATATTTAACGGATAGTGAGGGGGAAGTGATGTGCGAGGGGGAGTCCAGGGAAAAATATATGCATATGACGGTCTGGCGAAGATGATTGAATGGCGAATGCGGGTCTTAGCGCCTTCATCCATTCGCTTCTTTTATCTGAACAAAGCGCCATCTATGCATAACAATGCTGTGTACTGACGCATGCACGTTCGTTCGATCGCAAATCAGTCCGGGTCAAAATATTAATGAGCAAAAAAAAAATTTTTTTCCGAAGGATTACCAGGGGTTCTTTGCGGACAGTCAAGGTGTTTTGGACAAAGATTTGACACAATAGGCTGTAAATTCAGCCAGAGGGATTAGGGATTTTTACAACTTTGATGTTCTCACAGGATGTTTTATTAAAAATCAAGTAAAAACAGATCTCATTATGGCTTTAATAGACAGTAACGAATCCATCGTTGGTTAATTCCTGACCCTTAAGTAGTGTAAACATCTTAGATGAAGGCTGTAATAAACTTATTAGTCTGGCAGCACTGGATAATCTACACTGTGTCTGGACCATAATTACGGGAGCCATTATCGAAGTGCTGCTTGTGTCATGTTAGCCCGATTCAAATCCCCCCCCAAAAAAACATTTTTGCTTCAAAAACTTGTTATGATTGCCAAATGGACCAGGATGTAAGCTAGTTTTATCATTTGAAAATCCCTCGTTTATTTATATATATAAAACAACAACTTGAAAAACATTGTTATGCAATTCCTTCGGAGGTTGTATTGCATGGAAACACCAATTTGGGGGGTCGCAAAAGTTTTCTTTTTAAAATTCATTTTTTATATACAGTGAAACCTCCGAATACCGGACACTCGCGGGACCGGACCTTTTGTCCGTTATTTGGAGGTGGCCGT
>JAQIXS010000970.1:0-35878 GCA_034700785.1 Rossiulus vilnensis | reverse complement strand
AGAATAAACATAAAACTTCGAAAAACCATTCTGCAATTTTCCACGAGCTGCTTCGGGTATAAATTGTTTCAGTATAAATTTGATATGGATCGCATTTGTTAGATGCTTGTACAAGCGGGCTTCTGCCCAATTTCTCACGTATAAAAGTGAATTTCAAAATATCCAATCGTTTTTTAAAAGCAGGTGGCTGGGATCACATCGCCTTTCGTTCCTCCAGTCTTTCACCGTTGAACTTCCACTGGGCTTGAGGCTGTTTTTCGACTTTATTATAATTTAGTTTTTAACATAATCCTCCGAAGGTATTAGGCCCCGTATTTTATCCCGGAAATAAGATAACAAGAATCAACGGAAGTATAAATGTTAAAGGCAACGAAATGTTGTTTATGCACGTATTAATACTTGGCATTACTAGAAATTAACCCTAAACCCAATTTGTAGCTAATGAAAATCAACCATCTGACTAACAATTGTTGCTGATTACGTATCCATCGCATATATAATGGTAAAGAAATAATTACGTTTATTATTCTTATGTGTAAAAACGGTATGGTGTAGTTAAGTAGGAATCTTCAGAGTTCTAAATATGCTGAACTAAATACGTGTTTTTCTTATCAGTAACATTCTTATTGATCAGCCATTACTCATCATGTAAGATCACCATGCTACGCTGACAAAAAAGATTGATCGCACATGGACAATACTGATAGAATGACGTCGAATACTGATGATCATTTTTAGTGTACAGGGCGTCTGCAAACTACCAAAGTCATCGATTTGGAAATTCATGGAATAATAGTCATTAAATAAGCGTTAGTCACTGATTTCGTTAAACATATTGCAAGAAATCAGCCTTTTAAAAGATGTATGAATTCTTTTACAAATTTAAATGATAAATGAATTTGATAATCCATGAAAGGATATTTCGGTCATTAACGTTATTCAATAGACGTTCAATTAATAGATCATTGCTTTTTGACTTACTCTTTGAAAAGTATAGTAATAGCCTATATCACGTACTTTACAAAATAACTTAATAGCCGCTGTGCAATATAGGCTTACATGTATGCTCTAACATATTTTTCTTATTATGCTCATAACCGTTGATCTTGAATTGCTACCTTCGCTTAAAGTTTGTGAACACTCCATCGCTAAAATACTTTTAAACATTTGTCCTTGAAATGTCATTGATTTTAAATGACGAATGCCAGTGTTAAATTGCCTATATCTCAAATGATTGTTTATGATACGTACTGCTCCTTTGGATGAATCTAGTCACAGTTATGCTACAACAGGGAATTTACATGTTTTCCATAGCACATTTTCAACTTTCGAAATAATAAATAAAAATACTAGTAATTAGCACATTTTTCTTTCATGCTGTTCTAGAAATATTTTAAATAAGTAAATTTGTCCAAAAACCAAAAGTCAGTAAAGCTGAGAATTTAATATCGTTAGAAAATCTGTAAACGGTTGTTGAAATATTGATGCATACTGTCAATATTACCATCCAAAATACTGCACGTGTAGTGGTGTAGGGACAGCACAACGAGCATAAAAGACAGTGCTCAAGAGCAGCTCATAAAACACTGAGCTGGGATGATTCAATGACTATGTGCACGACCCCTTACTCAGGCTGGACTTGAGTTGTCATGGACTGATACTCTGTTGTTCAGCCATCCGTGTGCGCTGACCATCAGACATGGTGGCAGTAATCAATTTAACGATTAGCAGCGAATTCATTTAGGCTTCAATCGGTCAGCAAATTCCTTTGAAATTTTGATTTGATTCGTCGCTCTCGTAGTTTTAATTGAACGAGGGCAAACGAAATTGCCAACCATTATGTATGGTAATTTTTCATTTTGCCAGCCATGCAGACGTGATGTCGAACGTGCTGGGGGTCAGCTAGGTCCGTAGCGAAGGCCCTCGGATGATCATCGGTGTGTAACTGGCACATATGGCATGCAAATAATAAACCTATAGGACAATAGATTCTCCGATCGACCGGTCAGTCACGTCGCCAATTAATAAGGGGAAAAGCCATTACCCAACCGCCATTTGCTTGACGGGGATTTTCTCTTTTGCAGTTAAAGGCTAAATGCTCTCAGCTCCTTTTTAATTGCCATTGTATTTGCATACCACGAGCATTTGTCAAAAGCGGGAACAGAACCCGAGTGGTCGCTTGTTGCTAATTAGCGAGAAAACAAATTTACGAGATTTTATTTAAAAAAACCTGTTGGAAGGACATCTGCAGGGTGTGTTAGAAGTGTGAAATTCAAATCTATTAGCCATATATCGAAATCACTATACATGTATTTCAATCCAATTCATCTTTGGTTTGTGGGATGGGAAATCCATGCATGTACCCGAGTGGTCACCCAAATCATTTTTGAAATGGATTTTTGGTATCTTAAGACTGAGCCAGAAGGTCCACTAAGGTCTGCGTTATTTTTATAATTTTAAAATGTTACTTATATTTAGCCTAAACAAGATGGAACAAAAATACAAAACCGTAATGCAACTTCAGAAAACTGTGGGAATAACATCTGAACTTATTGTTTGAACGAAATCAAATTAGTGCTATCTATATTTTTTCCCTCTCCTGAGAAGCTGATATTTTTAGCACTTGATACGTTATTGTTTGACACTTTTTAATTGACGTCTCCTTATGAACCGATTCAACTCCGCTCAGCTAAATGAACCTTATAAGGCCTAGGATTTACTTTCTATTTTATCCTCATTGACAAATCTAGTCTGATCATCAGATTTTAATGGCATTGCCCTCTAACATTAGACGTCATTTATGGACAGCCCCTTAGTGAGTTTTGAGCTGACCAATGGACCATTCCTCGCTATCTGTTCCCATAATTCGCCAATAATGCGTTAAATCATTTTTATCTCGTCCAGACTGGCTTCAATTTCCCATTTCACCGAAATCGTCTTCGTGTACAACTCGACATGTTCATGGGGCCGTAATGAAGCTAGGCTGACAACTTCAGCTAGATTTAATCATTCGAGAAGCAGATTGTTAACCGGGGGATGAATTTTTAACAACGTAAGCAGTGCCGCTAGACTCCATTTTTGCTGCAAGTCTAGTCAATACATATTTCGCTAATGCACTTTATATTTATTAAGCTCTATTTTTTTTCTACGCTAAACATCTAAACCCCGATGAAAGACTGCGCAGAGACAACAACGGTTCAGTTATTAAATAACTGGGGATTTAAAGGTTCCTTCACTAATCGATGGCCTACGGATGCTAGGATGTGCCCACGACACACTCTGCTATAGCCGAGGGGTTCGTATTTCTCTGCAATTTTGGCCGAGCAAAAAAAAAACGTGTTCCAGATATTAAATAGCCCGAGTTTATTTAGGTTAACTCCGGTTGCGTGATTCCTCCGTCAGTATATTAATCCCATTTGCGCGAACGAAAAGATTTTCCGCCTTGTTTTGCTAAGCCAAGGTGACCAGTGGTCAGCTGAACTCGTTTTCCTGCTTTAACTGGTCATAAACGCACGTCTGGCCCCAGCAGCTTTGCCAGTGACCTATACTGCGTTTTACAGATTGGTCCAAGGCGAGACAGCAGCTGTTTTTATAACTTGTTATACCTCGATAGACTGCACATGTACGTCGTTGATTAATCAGAGATGGTAAACTCGATATGCATTTAACAAAACAGAACAAAAGGTATTTAGAAAATGAATATATTTTGTCAAACAAGTAGATATAATTTTGAGCACTTTCAAATGCACCTAATTTGACAAAAGCCCTCTTGAATTGCGTAGATGAACAGCCTTAACAAGCAGCGCTACAAGCCACACCAATTGTGGTAAATGTACCGTGGTCCAAACAAATTATGCAACTCTTTTGAAACCTCAGAACATCGCATTCCCTGCAGTAACGCTTTTACATCAATATGGGTAAAATAACTTTACTGTTGTTTTAAGGCTTTTTACCTGAGAAATTGATAAGAATTTTAGTCAAATAAGGCGCATTTAAGGAGCAATAAATTGGGTAAAAAATGAGTTGCTTGGATTTTCAATTGGATATCTACTTGCTGAGCCATATTCATTTTTTTAAATAACTATAATTGGGCTAGTTTCGTCGCCCTAATGTTTCGTATCCCAAAGTGTACTAAAATTCATAATTAATGTACATACTTTAATACAAATTAAAAATACAACGTTTGTATGAAGACAATTTTCTTGAAACTGTGTGGCTGTTAGTTTACTATGTATCACTTACGATGATATTGTTTACAAATCATACCTTTAGAGCATATACTGTATGCAATGAAATGAAGGTGTCAACGATAAATTAATATTCACGGTGATGAATTAAGAAGTTCAAATTTGGTTACATTAGTTGATCTGAAACATATCGCCCACACTTCAGTATACAACTGCATAATAAAGTACAAAAAGCTCATGTCGTAATGAATCGTCTTAAGAATGTTATTCTATTCAGTACACCATGTATACGACGGCTTGTTTTCAGTGAGACTGCTAAAAAGGCGATTGAACCAAAGCAAGTTTTATCAAAACAAAAAAATACGGAGACATGACGTTGAAATTTAAGTTGTCTAGTCACTGATATTGCACATATGATATTGTAAAACCATCTTATGAAAACATCTTGCAATTTTGATTTTTCAAGAGAATTAGGAATGGATTCTGCTAAAACATTAAGGATAATGTCTGTCAGGACATTCGAAAAGCCCAAACCACTTAAAAAATGTAAGTACGGATTTTAAAACCCAAAATAGTATTTGAATTTCCAAGCTTGTTATACTGTCTAGACCGCTCATTCTTAATTGTGTTGAGACTCGATTTCCTTTCAGTTTTCTTTAAAGTACTTTTCGTGTTATGATCTCATTTCTCACATCCTTAATTTTCGAAATGTTTTAATTTTATTAGAAATTTTACTAAGGAATTTAACGTGGCGCTTTTATAATGTGCTGTTTTCATAATTAATTGAATTAATAAAAATGGTTAGAGTAGTCATTAGTGCCACACGTTTGGTTATCCTTAAAGGAATGGAACTGTACTATAGGTTTTAAGACAATCGTTTATAGTAATGTTTTGTTACATTAGGAATGAACATGATTTTCAATATTGTTTTGAATTGAATTTTTCTTACGTCTATCTTTTCGAACAAAAAACATGTCAACCAGCGATCCAATAAAGTTACTGTAGTTAACGTTAAAATGCACTAAAATACGGACTTTTTATGCAATACATCAGCAGATTTTTCATGTATTTTTAAAGCCTAATGCAGTGTGGCTTTTAACCATTTATTACAGTCTTTCTCCTTATTGCAGCCGATTATATGATGCTTTTACAAAGCTTTTAAAAGATTTAAAAACAGCCTTGTTCGTGTTAATCCTAAAATGGATTTCCTGAATGAAGCACATTGAAGGTCAGCCGGTATTATAAAAACTCAATGAAACGAACTTGAACGTTTTATTTTGTCTCCAGTTTTCTCTGTTCATAATGCATATCAGTACGTACATAAATGCAGTGAATCATGCGAATAAACTCTGCGAATTTGTTGATATAAAATTAGCCTAAGACGAATTACGTGTCATTGAATATACTGAGTCTATATTTTTAATATAGCGCTGATTTCATCTGCTTCCATTTCAAATTCTAAAGTGAAAACATTTTATGGACCGTCTGTAAAGGACGTCCCATTCTATGATAGTGGACAAGAGTTTTTAGACCACCACATACCGAGCCAAAGCAATTAGAGATGCATGTGCATGTACATGTATGCAGCTTATAAATTATGCCTTCCAGGTTACACAAAGCCGCACCGATGCCCAATAGATGTAAAACGAGCCATGGAAATATAAATATTAATCGCGAAACAGGCTATTTCACTCAGCCCATCAGAATTCCAAGTGTATTTAGGTTTAAACATACTATAATGGGATAGGGGTGTAAAAGTCAACTTTTTATGGACGTATTTTGTGGTTTCTTCATGAGTTTTCTTATCCACCAATGTCTTTCATCGTGCTAAAGCACACCAAATCTTAAGTTTTGAAATGCCCTGGCTGCTAGAACTATTTCTGCTTAAATAATAGTTATTTTGCGGCTAAATTAATTTCGTAGCCCATGCATCCAACATTTTTTCATGGACGTTTTCGTAAATTCGTATCGTTGAAGGGGCAGGTAATTCTGGGGTATAAAGTACAGTGAGCTTATGCCGCATCCGTTTATTAAAACACGGCAATGATAAAATTCGGCCTTTCGTGGTAAACTACCATAAAAATGTAGCTGCACGCCATAACGTCAGGTTATAGGGCTGGCATACACGTCCTGCTAGCTCTTGTTATTATCCATTAGGCAAACAATGTATGCACTAGATTCGGTTACATTACGCCATAAGTAGCTATATATTAATGTTGCCTTCATATGTTAGGCCATTTTTATCTGGAAACTAGAAACAAAAATTGTAGACCAGAGTATTCTGTTTCATAAATCCGGAGACCATGCTTCCAGCTTTTTTCCATTGGCCTGCCTCCTTCATCCAACCATCATCATTTATGGCCTCGCTTATTATTTTATGAAAACAGGTATAACATTTGCTAAGTGCTGTACATACTTTTGCATGCTATATGTTGTTTGACTCACCCTGTCTTGGCAGACAACTAAGTGAGCTAAACATTGCGTTGGAAAGAAGAAATTGTTGAATTGTTGGTGCTACAGTGCAGAGTGTATCAATATCTAAATTTATTTAAAAGAATGGAAAGTCAATGTACATTGTATCAATATAGAGAAACGCTAGGGGGACATCACTCAAAAGTAACTTTTTGAACCGACATGTATGCTTCCCCACTGTACTCCATTATCCTCCGAATTGGATTATCCATCCCCTTCACACATAACATACATATTCTTGGGTTGATGGATTACACGCGAGCCACATGGCATATCATTGCTGACAGTAAAGTAGGGAGTTGAATTGAATTGAATATGCATGTACCTTTACGAGTAGCACAAATAATTCAGAAGATGTTAGTTATTATTGACAAAAATGATGTCATTTTGAATGTAAAAGCTCCAATGTACTTTAATGTATCAATGCTGCCCAATTGCAAAAAGTTACACTTTTGCTTAAAATTCGTATTGTAGGCTAATTGCTATTTTTTCTCTTTGTAAAATTAGTCGTGCACTAGGGTCTAAGTTATTTTTTTATCATTAGAAAACGTCCTGGTGATGTATAAAAAATTAAACTAAAACAAAACTCGTTATGCAACCTTGGAAAATGAGCTTTTCTTCTCAATGAAAACTCCGAATATAGGCATCGCCATCATGAGCTGCATAACGGCATTTTTCAAGTTTATTTACTTTGGTTTGAGTTATTAAAAATAACTGAGACCCTAGCGGGCAAGCAATTCTGCACTGTAAAAATAAATTCAGCAATTATAATGATTTGAAGGAGAACTGTGTATTTTAGCTTTATATAGTGGACATCCTTTTGGGTCGGCCTTTCTGGGGTAATATATAAACATATTTGTAATTGAAACGTACTTAGTACATACATTTATTTGAAGGAAATGTTACCTCATCTGCCAAAAACATAAAAATTGCTTTGAAAATCTCGCGTGTGTTACTTCGGTTTTAATACCTATATTGGCTTCACCTATGTCCCCATTGAAAGGGGGCTAGCATGTTAAAAGTTTGGTCGTAAAACCGGTGTAAATTTCGCTGGAAGGCCATGGTCTTTCAAAGGGCGTTTTCTGGATTCCTGACCTTCTGTAACGATGCAATGCCTGGTTTAAAAGCACAGGGGCGTGCTGTTTACTAGGTTCTACCGAATTAGTGTTTTGTTATCCAAAAACATAAAAGTTGGGCGTGTAGTGATCAGCCAGCATCCACAGCGACCACAAAGGGCTCGAAATGCAATGCTTCAGGGGATACGCAAGCGGCTATTTGCCGATGACGTAATGCTGTTTGACCCAAATAACGAAATGGCATTAGATGCCATTTGTGAAATGAAACAAGGCAAATGCGTTAAATTATTAATTGGAACGAAGTGTCCTGACATTTTAAACGTTTTCCCCACCAAATTTCAAATGAAAAAGACCACAAACGTTAACCACACAGTATACTTATGATCCATGACCACCTGACCATTATTTCCACTGAGAATGTTATTATATTTTCCAAATATAACATCTTCCTAAAGATATTAAGGCATCCTTGTTTTACAAAGAAATTTACAAGATTTCACTATGTAATTAATGTTGAGTATAGTGCCTACGAGCGGATTAGATGACTTAAATTATTGCAAATTTAACTTTGATAGTTACGATAAACGGTGTAACCTACTCTATTTAGAAAATGGGTTATTTTTATGCTAAAAGTTATTGTGTGATGTAAAAATTATTTTCTGAGGTCTTATGCCGCATATTTCTTGAAATATAAACAGTCCATGTAACATGATTTAACATATCCAGGAAGAAGTTGGAAGGAAATTCTGTTAAAGCACGTTTAATACATGTACAAGTTCTATATTTTGTATAAATGTTCTTCGGTAATGCACATCATATTTGTAAGTGAAATCTATTAATGAATTCACGCAGGCATATGAAAGTTAATAACAAAAAAGTAAAAATTATAAAAAGATTATAGAAAGTTTTGTATGTGCAAGTTTTTTTTTTGTGAAATATCAAATTGTACCAAATGTTCAAAATTCATAAAGTGGAAATAAGTGCTGCCACCAGTGAACATATTTTTGAAACAGGATTAGAAATCTTGAAAAATGGCTGACTTTTGGCATGTGAAGCTTCAACGGGCGTCGATAGCCCATCATTAGAGAATCGCAGGGTGTCGTCTCTCTTTCCCGCTGCTGCGGCAGCGACTAGCAGCTATCAACTATCAGCGCTTCAGCTGCGAGAAATAGACTGACGTCAGACATCACTCTGACGTCACGTCTGCGTAATCTTCCAGGAAACGTGTAGCTGAAATTCTCTGCTACAGGATGTGTTCGCAACATTGGCACGAAGTGTCCAGGCACTTCATGAAGTTCTACTTTTTCACTTTGTTACTGTGACATACATGTATATATAATATCACATGGTGCATATTTTACTTTGAAAATTATATAAATAATTTGATATGTTACTTTAATACGAGATCACAAACTTTACTTATATTGCAGATACATTTATTTAATCCAGTTAACAATTTATCAGTGCATAATTTAAATAAACATTCTATAGAATTTTTTCCGCTTATATTTAAAACATTTACCACTGTCATTTGCATGTTTTTTGCGATTTTACTGGTAATTCAGTCATGTGTGGGAACATAACTACTGTACTTTTGGGGATTACAAAAAGACCAACATTTTTAGTTGAAAATTCAGACCATGTGGTAAAACTATCGCAACAAAAAAATCAATTGTAAATAAAACGCATTAGCCTAATTAAAGGGCATAGGCTAAACGCTCGCAATTTTCTGAGTAAGTTTTGCATTTTTATTTTTTGAGAATCTTGTATTTGGTTTTACATAATGCTTATTTAAGAACAGTGGCGGACCAGGGCGCAAGCCTTGTCAAGCGCTAGATTTCACTTATTAAAAATAGTTCATTTAGTCCACGCCGGATATTTTTCGTCTAGCATAAATTTCCCTAGTGTTTACTTATTAGCTGCTGTACTAACAACGGCCCATTATGCCTTTAGTGATTTGAGAATTCGGCTAATGCGCTTCTTGGGACGCTTCAAACTCGAAAATTGATTAGGCATATAACTCAAAAATAATGCATAAGTAAAGAGGCAATTTAAATACATAATCAGATGGAGGCAGCTGATGCACCATAATGAAATTCTGTCACGCTGTAATATCAGGCAAGAAACCAGCGCATCATGCTTTCCTCTGGGATGGATATGAAATACAGGGTGGTCACAGTGCCTTATACTAATCAATGACCAGTAGTCAAACACCTTTGGACATAGCAGAACATTCTTTAGGGTCCAATATGCAGTTTTAAGATAACGAAACGCCAAACGGCCCTTGTGGTAATGGTTACCCAAACACCGCTTTTCGGTGATACTGAATCATGTCGTATTATTTTTGTTTTTCGTTTTTCTTAAGGAATTTAAGAAACGTTGAGGAATTTGCGTTAACATAATTCAAAACATTATTTAAACTTTTGTGCATACAAATAACTTTCAATAAAGCAATCAAGTGTGAGTTGTTTTTAAAACAAACATTTCTCAAGTGACATGCTTGCTGGTTTGTTTTTCAACACAAATGTATGATTAACATTTTCAAATTCTGGAGAGAATTTTATTCGATTTCACTTTGCGTACACCCTGACGTCACGCGTAAGTGTAATGTTCTAGGGGACGTGTAGCTGAAATTCTCTAATGATGGGCGATCGACGCGCGTTGAAGCTTCACTTTTCTTTGTTATTCACCTGTATAATGAAGTATAAAAATATTTTGAACACATTCTAAGTATGGGTTTGAAAAATAACTAGTAATGATGCTATCAAGTCATTTTTAATTTAGCAGACTTTAAGGATTTGCGGGTGATTTTATGCCACCCTGTACATGTTTGTAAACATATTAAAGAAATAATTTAAAAATAGTTAATTGAATATTTTAAAAATTTGTCCATATAAACTAATTATATTCATTTGAACCATGTTGCAAAATATTGACCTGTTGTAGATACGGTAGTTTCAAAATAAAAAAAAAGCAAACCAGAACAGGTGGTTGACCTAAAACCTCTTTCAAAAGTGTATTGATGATTCGTGCTTGTTAAATTGAAAGCGTCGTGATCCTTAATTTATATGTCCATCTCTGGAGAATACGCTGACCTATCTTGAGACCAACCTTAAAATGCCAGTGTTTGTTGGCGTGCGGTTTACTGTAAGGATGAGAGAAAAACAGTATGAAGATAAAGACCACGAAATTGCTCTACGTACTCATCTTCACACGAAAAATGTACTTGGGGTTTAATCTTATCATAAGACAAACAAAATGAGGTTATCAGTGTATACATGCACATGCCAAGAGAGAATGCTGGGTTGGTTTTAAGGGTTTTCATCAAGATTGATGTACAACCTCGAGGAATTTATACGATTAGATTAGGAAATTTTATGTCAACGAAAGCACTGTGGAGTTGTTTTGGTGGCTGATATGGCAAATAAAACCAGTTGCTCAATTGAGAATAATTATTTTGTTTACGTCGATGAAATTTAATACGTTCTTTGCCTAATTCTGCTGAGAAAATAGCTTAAAACATGATGAATGTCAAAAATGATATCAGGTTTTTCTTGCAATATGTATACGGAATAAACTTAATAAAAGTTACTCGTTGATTTTGTTTCAACAAAAAGTGTAAGAAATTTAAAAGGACCCAAAAGGATGCCCACTATGCAAAATTTTCGTCCCAATACTTCACGTATTTATAGTTACAATATTTTTCCCATAAAGAATTGGCCACTAGGGTCCGAGTTATTTTTTATAATTTGAAAATGAACATTTTATTTATGAAAAAAATCATTGAAATGAACTCTTAGGAGATTTACGTATGTGTAAATAACCGTTTTCGTTGTTCGCATATCATTTTTTCAACATTATTATTCTTTATAAATAAGCAATACATTTTAAAATTGCAAAAAATAATTCATCCCTAATGGACGGCCAATTATAAAAGGGAACAAATTAAATTTAACAATTGTATATGCGCGGGTGCATGGTAGGCATTCGTTTGGGTCGGTTTGTTAAATAACATTTCCTATTTCCCATTTGACGAGATGTTACAAACCTTGATAGTGTTATTAGAAATGCACACATAAAAACCGTCCCTGATGGTAAGGAATCGTCCATCAAAAGTCGTTGTTTGACCTCCCACAAAATGAAAATTTTCGTCAAAATGTGATCTCATTAACATGTTGAAATTATTAGATTATTAGCGCACGATTAATTTTACATTTTTTGGATTCGTTTTTAAACTTGTTCTTAAATTAGAAAATGTCCAGTGAGTGTTTATCTCTTAATGGAATTCAAAATTTCCTAACCTATAATCCTGTATCCCATGTTCGTCCGATAAAGCCCCTTTCCACCAGCTTAGACGTTCTTTATGGACAGCTCCTTATGACACATTACCATAATGACAAACCTTGCACCTTTTCGTAATGGCAAACGTAAGCATACAAGGATAAAGGAGTAAGCTATCTATAAAGTGTAAGCGTAGTCAAAACTGACGCATAGGCCTGGTTAAATGTTGCCGTAATAAAGTTTTTAACGGCCAAATGATGAGATGTTTCTTGCTGAGGATTGCATGTCGACTCACAAATCACAGTTTTGCCATCAAGTGCATGCTTTCTAAACCTCATTTTTGTTGGGGAATTTGGTCTTTACTGGCATCAGGGGAAATTTGGCGCGGATGCCTTAACTCGAGTTAGCTTTTAAACGAAAATCCGAGCATCGTTAAATGGCCGATCCTAATGGATGAATGCGGCCTCTAAATAAATCTTACTTAGGTTGCTTTGGGACAGAAGACCTCGCAACGAAGTCAACGTACGTCGTTGAATCCCAACGCACTAAAATCTCTTCATTAATAGCACGAATCCCTGCAGAATTAAGAATCGTTGAGAAATGCAGGGATCTGTGCATTTAAACAGTAGTCTCGCAAAGTTGATTAAGGCCAAACTACCGGCTCTTATTAGTTAGTTGTGATGTCTCAGATCGATCTTTGCAAACGTTTTCTAATCCTTATCGCAGTTCAATTATCCTATCTTGCCTCCGAATAGCGCAGACATTAAATTCAATGGCTCTTCTAATAGAATTTTTTATTTGCGAAGTTACACTGATAAAAACCAAATTTCAGTGAAAGTCGATGGTTAATTAATGAAAAGGGGTCTTTTAGGGTTCGCAAAAATCTGACAATGATGGGCTAACGGAGCGTTAGGAAATAAAAATTGTATCCCCAGTTCTTATTGTGCGAAAGTTTAAGTTGATTAGTACACTAAAATCGGTCAATAACGACCCTATGTCTAATGCACTAAATAACGCTTAATATGACGTATTTTCTTAGAATTTTGCTTTTGGACAAAAGTGAGTTTCTCGTTTCAACTAAATGACTTATTTATTAAAAAAAACCTTAAAAATTGCGCAAACTCCAATACCCATCTTAGGAGGTTTCATAAGAGTGAAGGCCACTTTCGGAAGACGCTTAAGTCTTTAAAGGTGTCTTTTTTAATATAAATTCCAAGTTATAAAAATATATCAGACCCTTCAGCTGGTTACTTGTCACTTCAGGCTATCCTCACCTTGACGAGAACCATAGTTGTCATCCTGACGCAATCTTACGCATTAATGGCGTCAGATATTTGCTCATTCTGATTTCCACTAAGTTGCGTGTGCTTCCAGGCGAAACCAGTGGCGCTCCAGCTTGTCGCGTCTTCCGGTCAATAGCAGGTTGAAATTGGCTGAGCTGGCGTCTCCCAAGCACGTAAGCCCTCAGTCCACGAGGAATTAATAACAGTTCTGGCATGTCGAGTTGTTCGAGTGTAACCATAGTCTTAATTAGCTCTTACAATTAAACTAATGAGACCGACGTCGTACTTATGCTTTCCAACTGCGTTTTCCACAGACATTACTGTACAGTTGACAAGCTACGGAGTCCTCCTGTCTCACCACCGCGGTGCACATACCACCGCTACACTAACATGTTAATGCGTTTGTACGGAGTTCATTAATGCAAATAAAATCCAATAATACCAGCTGTCCTTTTTAAAGAGGCCGTCTGGAAAAGCAGTAGCTAGGCTCGCGTGTCACGATGACACTTCGTAGACGATGTTTCCCCCTTTGGGAAGATTTTGGGCGAATGTCAGAGACGTTAAATTGAAACATTTTCCACGGAAGAAGGGAATGATCCCGCAGCGCAACCGAATTTAGTCGTAAAAATAGCGGAAGTGCTTCTTGGTTCTTGCAGTAATATGGAGTTTTGGGTCGTTATCCAAATCTGCTTCAGCAAATGATGAAAAGGAAGATATGCTGTATGCTGTATGTAAACAGCTAGTAGACTTTTAGATAGTCTTCATTTACATTTCATTTCAAATATTTGCTTATTTTTTTCAATGCCAATGGTTCTCCGTATTCTGGATGGAGCTAGTTATTTGGAATGCAAAGAAACCAAAATCACACTGAATAAGTATAAAAATACTTATTGCGTTGTGAAATACGTTATTTAATGAAACTTGGCTATCATAAATAAACACCGTTTATCCTGAGTTACGATTCCATGAGACGTTTAATTACAACAGGGTGTCAATGAGTCATTAAAGCCCTTCATATTCAAAGATTGATACACCTTAAACATTCAAGTTCGTGAAATTTAAGATTGAGCCAAAACGATGCCTTTCAAGCAAAAAAAAGTACACATTTTTACTTCAAATACTATTAGTCAGTATAATTGGTCGTTCACAAGGGTAAAAGTTGTTTTGCAATTGAAAAATGCCCTGTTTATTTAAAATTAAATAAGTTTTAAAAAAACGTTAAGCGAGCTCTGTTAATAACTGTTTCCAAGCAATGCAACCTCCTCGTGCATAACGTGTTATTTAAGTTCATTTATTTATTTTTTATTTCTTAAAAATAAATGGGACATTTTGAAATTATAAAACAACGGAGACCCTAGTGGAAAAATAATTACACTGGGAAAAACTAAATTTAGCAATTATAACAAGCATTTATAGGGAAACTAATTCTTTGCAATGGTGGTCATTCTTTTAGGGTCTGGCGTAAAGTTACTAGAAAATCCATTTATAGGTGATGTGACACCAAGATAAAGTGAACAGTGTTTGGTAAATTGGTTATATATAGGCCTATAGATTTCACTCCTTTCTCTGCCATATGCCATTTGATTAAGTTTGGTTAATTATAACTGAATTACAATTGGGACAATATACGAGGTGTCAATTTTATGATGATCGCCCTTTATGGACCACCCAATTCAAGTTCATAAAATATTTTCTGAAGTTCCTTTTTATGGTACCAAGCAAGAAAAATTATACAAATAGTAACTCCAAATCAGAGAAAGGCTTTTTGGCGCCACCTACCGTCACAACAAGCTTTGTGCAGGTGACCTATTTTCTGGCGCAAATTCCCCCTTGAAAGCGATAATTAAGTGTTAGTAGAAGCGCGAATATATCCAAAACTTAATAAATTAGCGTGACTTGGCACTAACAAAATAACAAGAATCTATTCTATTTAGACAAGTTGCCATGTCGGTAGACAATGGAGGCCAGATTAGCCTTCTTGGGCCCAAATTGGTTGAAGGCGTTCTGGTTATTGGACGTGACAGTCGTCGTAGCCCAACGCAATAATGTCTAGGACCTGCATCTGTATTTTTTTTAATCTGCGCATTCTTTAGAGACTGGACAACACAAAAGCTCTTCTGCAATTTTCGTTGTTCCGTGATGACCACTGTCCGCCGATGGCTGTTTGTAGCGGCGTTATCAAAACGCCACTCGTGTCCAACGTCGAAAACGAGCAATCATTATAAACCACAAAGGAAAAAGCTGACCTTATTCTTTTTTCATTAATTTAATCTGGAAAGGTGGCCGAAGCAGCATCAACATCAAACTGCGTGGCTGCTGTCAACCGGCCACTCAGTGGCCAACTGCATTAGACGCCAAAATTGAGAAAATAAAATCCTGGCCAAACGACAGAAGGACGACCAAAAAGTTCCCGCATATTCTACTTGCTTTTCTCAAATAACTGAACTGGGTGATCTTGATATTTTCTTGGAATTTACTCTATAATTATTGTGTATAACTCGGCCATTACTTCATTCACATTAAATCTAAAAACATGTAAAGTATAAAACAATCAATTTAAGGCAGGAGAAGTTTTAATTAAACTTTATAGCCACTACTTATTGCTATGTATTGCTTTAAAGCATACTTTCAGCTAATATCATTTTATATATTTGTCATAAACAAATAGGGAATTATAAAATATATATAAACAATAGAATATTCTTACAGTAGCAGAGGATAAAAAATGTACAGGAAAACTCATTCAACTTTTTTCTAATTTTTAATACTGTAATTTTTACTCTGTTTGATAATTATTATTCCTCAAATACAATAGGTGTTGCAATACAATTTAAAATACATTAATATTTTAAATGCATATAATTTTTAATAAAAATTAAAATTGTCCAATGGTAAATGTACATTATTTAAATTCGCAAGAAAGTGCGCATAAATTTTGTGAAATTTTCGAATATTTTAATAAATCCAATTTTATCAGAATATTTGTTAATGTAGGATCTTAAGCCATTTGCCACACATTTTGCCTATAAATGTAGCGTATTTGTCACCCTTTCTCAGATCCCAACATACAGAGTTAGTGAGGTTTCAAGAACCCGTTTAGCATGTTGGGTTGTCATTGGTATCTCAACTGGTAGTTTATAAGCTTTTTATCTTAGCCAACGTCATGAAAACTTTCACGTGTCATTAACTCTTTTAAGATGACTTTTTGGGAAATTACGCAACTTCCCTGAATGCAAATATTATCTAAGCAATAGCTCTTAAGAGCTTACAAATTAATGGGCGTACAAAAATAACGATGTTAACAGCGACGTTCGTGTAGGGGAAACTTAAAAATACTTCTGCGATGACAGCGATATTTACGTATCGATTATCCTTGTAGGTGATTCCAGATGTTCGCAATATTAAAGCTTGATAAATTGCCTCATTTTAGTCGCAAATCTGTCCGTTTTACCGTTGATGTTTTATGTCAATATTTTTTCTTCTTCTTGCGATCCTTGATAGCATTTTTGGTTGTTTTTCGTCTTCCAAGCGTTATTATTCGACTTCCATTTAATAAACCACAGAATCGTATTCACTTCAAATCCCAATCCACAATTGGTTTAAACCTTTTCTATTAATTCTAGGAATCACTCCCACAAATAACTGAAATGTCCTGTCAGGGTCGTCCATAAAGGATGTGCGAGGTGTTTTCGTGGACTATCATTCTAGTGAGATGATCCTAGGGGGAGGTGGGTAATCAGCATATGCAAAGGCTAATCCTTATTTATTGTAAGTGAGTTTATGCTAATGAGTACAGGGAAACCTGTCAATAACTACACATTGTACTTAATACAATGAAGCTATCTGATCTCCTTAGGTCAATTTTGTAAATCGATGTCCTTGTGGACCCAATAGGACTTCACTTATTGATCATTATTTTCCAATCTAATAACTTTTTTTAAAAAAAGTCATAAAAGGACGATGTGTCAACAACGTCCTTAACTGATATTGGTAAAAAAATAACTTATCTTCTAAAAATATTTCTGTTCTAATTTTTCAAACAATATCTTAAATAAGATGTTCGAGTAATAAATAATGTTCGGATAATGTTCGAAAATTGATAAATGCGTCTTGCTTGAAGTCAGTAAAGTTTTAGGTCATTTAAGATACTGTAAAGCCATCAATAACCAATTCTGTACACAGCCTTTAAATAAATTGTGTTCAATGTTTGCATTTCTTAAAACAAATGTTGTTTAATCATGCCAATTCCTTGTAAATTGCAGAAACTGACCATCTGGAAAAATATTTTTTTTTCTACACGGGCGTTAGCTACAGGAGTAATTTTGTAAAAAATAATATTGCAGGTATTGAGCACAGAGCTTTCTTAACAGGTTACTGAGGTTGATCATTTTTCTACGATGCTTTTTGATTGAGAAAACGATTTCAGAATTTGTCAATCATTTTGGCGTCTTAAGTTTCGAACATCCCTCATTACAAAAAAAATTTCTCTGCATTTTTTGTATATCTTCGTAAATGTAGACCTTGTGGTGACGCAATATCTCTGACTGGAAATGCTCTAGCAGTGTATCCTACGCGGAAATCAAAGTTTGTCATGCGATTTGACAGGAAATACCGGAGGAATTTCGGTACTTATTGATCGCTAAATACACGATGAAAACATGGACAAAAAATTGCTTACAAGTTAGCGGATAAATGCGGTTAGTGAGACCTAAATATAGGTTGCCCTTATAACTATGGCTTTTCTCTGCAGTACTGGTTTTTATAAAAAAAAATTGTTTTCGAAATTTTAATGCCATCCTCTATGCTTTCACCATGCCTACAGTGAAAATTCGATTCAAATAAACAATCAAATTACTTTAAATTTCCCAGCTATGTTGCAAGGAATATCGCGAATTTTTAATTACAAGTATCTTAAAATCGGTTAATACTAGAAATTCAAGCTTAAAAGACTGCGACGGAAATCAAATTTCAAACTATTTGTCACATTTCAAATGTAGTGTAAAATTATGTAAAATGTAATTCTAGTCTGATTAGGCAATGTTGACATAAGTCAAGGCCACTGTAAATATTCAGTTTATGAGACATGCACTGTAATGTACATGTAAATGTAAATTCCAAATTTCAACCTTTTAAGAAAACACTACAGTTTTTAGGGTTGAGAAAATTTCATGCGATGTATTACTGTAATTTTCTGAAACTATTGGAGTTATTGACATCGATGCAATACCAAACTGAAAACAATGAAATAAATATTAATCGAGAGCTATACGTCGCTATAGACCAAATCTTCATGCAAATGTTGTTTTATCATTTTAATATTTTATTTAAGCATTTATATGATGATTGAAATGCCCGTGATGGAAATAAAATAATATAAATTCGTTACTTACTCAGCACCATATATTAGATTGACACTCTGAATATTCACTATACTATACTCACTTGCATTTTTTAAGCTAAAACAGTAACAAAATTAAAATTGAATGTCTACAACCAACCTTTATGCCAACATTTTTGTCATGCTATTTTTTAATAAGCTTGCAATAAATGTTCTTACATTTCGTAAAACTGACTGGGATGTTCAATGTACAATTCGCAAACGTTTATAATGGCATGCGCAATTTCGCGAAGTGAATGTCAGCCTCCTAACATGGTTAAGATTAAGAGATTGCACATTTCCAATTCAAATTTAACTTATTTTCAGTAGTCATAAGCTACATGCATTGTTTGCACGTATGCTTTTAGGGTGAATGATTGCTCGAGCTGTAAAATTAATGCCAAATCCTTGTTTAAAATTCAACTTAGGTACTTTAGCACGATAATAAATATTTAGAATACCAAAAATGCATTTAGTCACTACGATAACATTATAGTCATTTTTTCCCCGAGCATCATCTTTTCAGAGGAGACAAAATTGCTTCGCCCAAGCTGCCATTTTCCCTTCCTCATTTTTTCATGTTTATTGAAATATATTATACTTTGCATAATGTAAGCCCGACGAATGGGCTTGTTGTGACGTCATTGACATTTGTAACTGTTATGAAGCCGTAAATAGATATAAGCATTTTTGTCGTGGTTTTCACAAATTGTTTCTAGGTAAATTTTAGATAACAGGGGTATTATAATTCTATCTTTAAAGGTAAAAAGATATAAATGCTAAATTAAGGCTTGTCTACAACGCACGTCAATAAACAAGTCGATTTATGAACGGCCTATAATTTTAATGTTTTCTGGTTGCTTTCATGCACTATTTTTGGGATCGTGTTTTTCTGTACGACTCAATTGGGTCCATTTCAGCGTCCATATGCTTCAATATGAGTAATCCAATCTGAATTTATCTTTAAATTTAAAAAAAACATGTTTTGTAATTAAGTGCAACTCTTAAGCTCTTCATATTTGTCTCTAGGTCTTACACAAGTTTAATGATTTACGTTTCTGACGTTTAAATTTAATTAATCTCTGGCCAAATAAGGCATTAGACTGATTAAGCGCAAATTAATCATCGCATTTCCAAACAAACTTCGATCATCCGATCTTTAATTAAGAAAGATTTATGTCTGTGCTTATCATAAAAGAAACCAGACAGATGGATTATCTTTACTTTTTGCTCGTGTTAAGTGTTACTTTTGCCCACTTGTAGTTTTGATTTCAATGTCCGAAAGTTAATATGTATGTTTTCTAAAATGTCCTTGTATTCGATGCAGTTTATTTCTAATTGACATAAAAATGATATCGAAAACTAGTTCGTCCAAGGCCACTCAATTTCTTGGCAAATGATTAATATGTACTAAGTAGTTGCTAAACTAAAATTACATTAAAACTTGGCAAACTACTGCTCATTTGGTGTACATGCACACATGCTGCCACAGACACAAATTTACTGCTAAAGCGGGGAAAAAACGAAGCTGCAAATTTGGTCGAAAATTGATAAACTCATGTTTTTTTTATTTACTTATATGTTTTGCTTGTTTTATTAAAGTTTGGATTCTAATACAATTCTATTTCAACGTGCCATACCATACGGCCATGAAGTACAATTTGCTTACAGTGTATATCCAATTCCTTAGATGTAATTTCTGGTCATAAGAATTGAATTTCTAATATTGTATGGTTGTCATTGTCCACAGATGTACAAAAAATCTAATGTAAATGTTATTTGTCATGTTAACCCAATAACCTAAGACTACGTTTTAAGGTTGCCATTTAACTGTTTTTAACTACAGTAAAACTCCCATTTTAAACATGACGAACACGTTAAAACAGGTACTTTAAATGTCAAAGGCATATTAATTAGGAATTTGTACTTGTACAGGTGTAATAATCTTTCGATATGCATGTGCATGTGAATTTTTGCATTTATAACAGTGCTTCAAATGTCAAAGACAAATTTGGAATACATGTACATGTATGTCTAATACACTATTTGACATGTTTCTAAAGGTTTTTATTTTTGGACGCAAGTGTGGGCGATTATGTCCACGTTATTTCAGCATCATAAATTCTGTTTAAAATTTAGTTGAACTTTTCGGTTTATGAGGCTCATTTCCTAAGCAGATCCCAATTTAAAATCCGGGTTCATTTCGTAATTGCCGGGTTAATAGCGCGCGTGGATTATTTATTGCAGATTGGTAAATTCCCTCCTCTTTTGGTTTACATAATGACTCGGATTGGCATCGCTGATAAAGTGCCCGCAACGAGTATTTGCTAAGTTTGCGTTTTATGAAGTGGCACTTTATCGGAAGAGAGCTTCTTCTCCCGAAAAAAATCGATGCCAAATGGAAATGCCAATTGATGATCCAACAGGACGCCTAGCCGTGTGCCAATGTGTCAACACCAACCACTTCACACAAGAACCAAAGCAAACGAGATATTAGTGCCATTGCCAACCATTGTTTTAAAACGTTTTTCTCCTGCTCACTCTCCATAGCCAATAGACTAGCGGCACTGGTTGGCACTCAAGAGTTGATGGCAGTGAACGTTATAGGGGTGTACAAAAAGTTCAGAAATCGGGGAGAATCAAGTCCATCAAGATTGAATACTTGAAAGGACGAATAACACCATGCCTGCAATAAAGATGTATTTAATCGTCTTATTTCATGTAAAGTGTGAAACGTTTTTACTTGCAGTGTGGGTATATGGCTACATATAAACAATCTAACATCACGTGCACCTAAATATTAGCTACAATTGGTAAACATGTCTTTGTGTATCTCAACTGACATGGGAGAACATAAGGTATACAGATTTTGAAACAGGCTCATCGTAAGTCATCGAATACACATTAGGCCTACGGACATTGTTATGGATAAAAAAGCTATCAAAATCATTTTAAAACAACCAAACGTTAGTTGCTTTTACACTCTAAAAATACAAATAAAATCATTTCCTGATTATGTAATACATTCAATTAACTTAATTCAGTACCCTACTGCCAGTAACGATATACCAAATGGTAGGGGAGTGTAATCCAATATGCTGTGTATGTGATTTGCTTTAATAAGCTCTTTTTTCTTTTTCTAGGTAAGTCAAGTTTATTTCGTATAATTTGAATTGCTCTACACCGAATGTTTCGGGTGAGTTTCAACGTTTCTCTATTTACAAATGCACTGCACTTTCGTTATAACGTTATGAATGGCAACGCGCACTACAATGGTACGATGCAAGTTCACTAGTGCCAGAACTATGGGTGTTAGTTCTTGTGATTGTGAAGTTGTTGTCAATTATTTCCGTTTCGTGATCATGCACGATATGAAGGGCCGTTGAAACGAAACTCAATACAAACGACTGAAGTAATTTAGCATCGTGATTCTAACCAGTGAGCTGTCGAAAGACAGCTTATTCCCTAACTACAGCAAGCGATCAGCAGCCATGATATGCGGCTGCCATGATGCAGCGTTTTATGCCCCATGTCGGGGTACATTGCACCGTGACTCTGTGATGCATAGTGTGCAACACAGCCCTCCTATCGTGACGTCACCAGGTTTGACCTGTCACGTGCCAGGCCACCCAGTCAACCCCTCTAGTTCCTTTAAGTGGTTTTCGCTGTCAACAGTCAACTGCTCAATCTCAACTACGGTGGCAAACATGGCGGCAGTGACGCAGCTTTGTTGGATGTGAGGTTTATTAAAAAAAAACGAAAAAAGAAATTTGAAAAGCAATAAGTGTGTACGGTATGAGAATAGACACCTTGCCTGTTTCTGTTCGCCATATTGCCTCTAAATCTATCATCAACTCCAAATATCCCAAGAGGTAGCATATGGTCTCTTCTGTGTTATTAATCGAATCTCAATATAACGGGCAATTCATTATCCTCGCTTCTTATACGCACAAACCAGTCTCAACATTTCGCTTATAAGCCCCAGGCCGATTTGGGTGAGGCCTAGTGAAACGTATAACTCGCATTATGGCGCCTTTTTATAGGTTGCATATAAGCAACCCATGTGTGCTTGGAGGCCCTTCTGGATCCATTCGCATTTACCAGAGCTGTGCAAGCGTGATTTTGTGAACAAGCAGAAGAAATCAATTCGGTATTTTTGCTTCAATAACGGAATTTGAAGCGAGAAGTGGTTGGAGGGGTAATGATAATGTCAGTTAGCACAGGCAAAAAACTTTTGCCGTGTAGTTTTTGTGCACATTTTCTTTACTTGGATTTGAAGCCTGTACATCAGCCCAAAATGTCCATCTTTTTAATGGACATTATTGCTTGAAATACTACTGATAATTGCTAAAATTTATTTGTTGCTGTTTATAATTGGCTGTCCATTAAGGTCTGAGCTATTTTTATGATTTCAAAATGTCTCGTTTCTTTATATATATATTTGCTATAAATAAGCAAACTTGAAAAAACCGTTCTGCAACCTCCGATGCCAGTCTTTGGAGGTTTCATTGAATGGAAAAGATCCAATTACGGAAGCCACATAAAGTTATTTTTTTAAAACTAAGTGAGACGTTTTCAAATTATAAAAAAATACTCATACCTTAGTTTACGACCATAAACTTGATGTCCAAGAAATGCAACTCATGATGGCTTAATACCGTAAAAAATGTAAGCTGTTTTTGTAATTTCCTGAACATTTAGTCTAAGGAGCCGTATTTTGTATAAAAGACGTCCTTTAAAATCGACTTTTTGATCCCATTTCAGTTCATTATTATCCGATTTGGACAACAAAAACCCCTTCTGTGAAAATAAATTACCTATTTTGACTAGAAAAAGGATCAGATATGATGAGTTACACTAAACATGACCTCAAACTTCACCTGATAATTAACCGATCATTAACTAAAATGTTAATGGACAATATAGTCTACTGGTCGTTATTTTATGTAAAAAAGAACTTCCTACAATGATGCTACATAAGTCATTAAATTTTCAATAAAATGACCGATACAAAAATTGCGCAATTTCCGAAAATATTTCACCCCTTAGTCTTAAAAAATATTATTATACAATTTATGATGATTTAGAGAATGGAAAATAAGTATCATACCTATGTTTTAATAATAAAAATTCCAGCAGCTTATAATATCATTAGTATTAGCACCAAGCAATTCCAATATTTTGTGCAATATTTTGCATCAAGGATTTCAGAATCAAAATTTAGTATCAAATAAAATTACTTCTAATGCAAATGAAATAATTACAAACGAGCACAATCAAAGTATTCGTGAAACTTGAATTGAACCATCCGTGAACGTAACGTATCAAAATAGAGCGAAATGGCAATTAAGCAATTTTTTGTGTTTGTTATTTTTAACTCTACTATGTGTGGCTTGGGTCTGATGACTTTGCCTTTACATCTTCATTTCTTCAGTTTTCAAACACTTGAAACATGAGCGTTGCATGATGATGCCTAAAGCGGCATTAATTAATGCGCGAATAGATTCGTTAATTGAAGCGTGTGAATTTTAATAATGCAATCCGAAGATAACGTCTTCAGTTTGAATTTCACACAATGTAATAATTGTTGCCTAGTCAGCAGGAATTGTGATGCGTCATCCTGTCGTGCTGTGGCGCTAATGCGTCAACTTGCTTTTGGAAAGACGTAATTTAGGCGCCGAATTGTTTTGCTAACCAGCCGTTAGCGAAAATGCCCAGTTTGACAGCCGATATAGCAAAACACTCCAGGGTTTTTTTACATAAAATTCAAGTGCATTGATTTTGATTTGGCATGGAAAGGGCAATTGCATTGCACCAAAAGAGTTTTCATCAGGGTATCTACATGTAATTAAAATTATCAATCTTTACATCAAATTTGGATCAGTAAAGTTCTTGAAAAGTGATTAAATTAGCTTCTGAAACGTATTTTTATGACTTTAGTTTAATAATTGAACAATTGAATGCTTGCAGTTGTTTAAAACTAACTTAAAAACATTTTTAAATTAATATTTTAAAGTTTTGTAATAACCACATGTACAAAAAGTGTTTTTTTTATTGAATGATTTTTTAGCATAAAACCTAATGTGATATTGGTCAGTTGATTAAATACTAAGGGTATTTTACTAACTGGGGAAAAAAGCAGTTTTTTATCACTAGTTAAACAATTTCAACTTGAAACGTTTATTCATTTAAAAGCTACCAACTGTTTAAAACTAATTTAAAATTGTTCTTAAATTGATCTACAGTGTATGTTAAAAATGCCGGAACAGAAGTGAACAAAAATGATTAAAATTCGTCTTTGATTTTTCATTACTATAACCTGTGGACGGCATGTCAGACAAAATCCGCGTTTTTACGCCGGAAATAAATTGCAATTGGGTATCGTCAACATGCTAATGCGTAATGGCCGCTGAATGACCCCACGACCCAAAACACCCTAAAATCAAATTTCATTCCTTTTTTTTAATGCTCCTCCATAAGGCAGCGAGTTTGTTTGGGCAAATCAGAGAAACATAAAATACAAATTAATACCATCATATTTTATCTTGCCATAATACGGTTTCCAAAAAAGGGTGTAACAACCCCATTTTTATCATGCTTACATCCAGCAACATGTAGTTCCCTTGAAGTCGCTTTGGATTTTTCTAAGCTATTTTTTGAAAATCTTGTCGTCTGGAGTAATGGCACTTCACTTGTAATTCGATTAAACGTAGTCGTTATTTCCGATCTGCATTTCTCAACCTTTGAAGCCTAGTTCTGGTCGCTTTGTTTATGCGTAACAGTGTATTTGGCGCGTAGGAATTAACATAAAAACAAAATACTAATTAATATTGATTTTTGCCCGTGTTTTAAGTACTGTAGACGCACTTAATGCCTCGCCAAATAGCCTTTATAGCGGGAAATTATAATGTAAAGCTCTTCTTAATGCAAATATGTGCTTAGCATTGAGAATGAGAAAACTCAAAAACATCGTAAATTTCTACTTTAATGAAAGTCTGAAAGTGGAATTATCATTTTTCAACCAGGATGCATTTTGGTGCAGTGTCCTAACGCCAATGAATATATAATCGGAGGTGCAAGATCCCATGGCGTTTCCGAATTTCCATACCGTTCCATACCGCTTGAATTGGAAAATTCAAGCATTTAATTTGTTGGTTTTGATTTTGCCTTTGTAATAGAACTTGGAAAACATATATTCGAAAACATTCATAAACGTGATAATTTTAACCTGTTGCCTGATAGCAACATTGGTAAAGCTCAAAACAACTAATGAAACCTACATGTAAATGATTGTTCGACAGTACATATATATTTGGAACTTAAATGTCCACAACATGTAAAAATACATTTTAATGCAACAAAAGCCAACCGTACTGAACAAATTCCGTATTTTAAGTTTAAATTTTATATCACATATTTTTAAATTCGTAATGTGTGATCTGTTTGAGTTTTCATGAGTAATGCATATTAGTGACCAGTCGATCTTCTTAAAAAGTAAAATTCAGGCATTAATGTTCCTGAAAAATCATTAGCATTGGCTTTTTTAATACAACATTATGCTAAAACATTAAAATAATTTTGCAAATTTAACTTATTTGTATGTCTAATAATAGTGTTTTATTAAAAATATTAAAAGTTATCACTCTCAGATGATTAGTTTTATTCAAATGTGTCAAAAATTCTTATTCCAAAAGCCATTTCAAATCTTTTAGAAGTCAAACCAAATTCTGTAGATGTTTAATATCTTCATACAAGCAGAAACGTTCTTTTTAATTTACATATAATAAAGACAAATTTTTTCGTGTCAACTTTTGAATTTTATTTACCTCGTGAATATCATTTGAGTAATGCTAGCTCCCAGAAACACAATTTCGCTGTATCTCGGATTTCATTTACTTTTTATAATGCGAGTCGAAATAAAAACTCGCTGCTGGAAAAACGCCTTCATGCTTCTTCGTTTCTGTTGTGAAAATAAAAATTCTTCCGCGAGCAGGGATGAGCTTAATGTAAAAAAGAGAAAGATCCAAATCAGAGGCAGGCTTAACCTACCAATGATACATTTTAAAAAGAAAAAATCTTTAAAGCTGCGAAATATCAAGCCGACTTAACGAACGTTTTATCATCATTTCTTTCTTTCGCTTTTTTGTGAGATCCTTAGCAGAGGAATAGTTTTTTTTACCAATTTCAGTTAGAAATAATGAAACCTTATAATAAAATAGGAAAAAATGCTAGGGTTTCCGGCCATAAATGGCTTCCTACATCGCCCCATTTTGTTTTTGGCATTGTTTCAATTAACAACCACCAGGGGGCGTGATTGTGTTCTGTGATTGCGCTTTTCTTGTGTAAGTATTGTACCATTGTTTGCCCTCAGTAACAATTTCTTAAGCTTTTTTATCTGGTACCTCCTGCAACATTTGATAAATTCTCTTGGCCTACATTCGCATTGCCAAAAAAAGTGTCCTTAATACGTTTGATTAATGTTGATGATCTTAAAACAATCTTGTCTGAAACATAAATGTCCCATAAATGTTTTTATATAAAGAAATTCAAACCGTATATGTAATTTTTAAAATAGTTTAATTTAGACGCTCTAAATGCAAGTTTTTAAGCTTTCAATTACTGTATACAAGCTCGAAAAAATATTTACATCATGTCATGTTAAGAAAAGGAAATATAACTTATATTTTTACTCAACTTTACATTTTGGGTGTCTGCAGATCAATGAAGTTTTTTAAGTCCTGAATTCATTTATTATTGGAATTAAGGAAACGCTGTTTGCCTAGAAAGAATAAAGCCATTTGACTTTTGCAATGAAGACATTTTACAGGAATTAAGTCAATTTCTTGAATATATTAAACGGTTTTTTTATTTTAATTTACATTAATTAATTTGTACAAGTCAAGGCATTTCCTAACATCATAATTTCAATCCAGGAGATATTTCATACTTCGACTATCACTTGCCTGGTCGATGGGAAATCCTATAGGTCAGGAAAAAATTAAATTTATAACTTAAAAAGCCTGGGAAAGTCAGGGGATATGTTCAGTGAACACCAAAGTGTGGTGGGAACAGTTACAACCGCTTTGAACTGATTCAGGAATCTCCTTCATAAGTCGTCCATTTCCGTCTTATTCTTTCCGAAATCTTCATCCTCCCTAGATTTCCGGGCGGCATAAACAACCATAAAATGACTCTTTAAACAGTTTTTAAAAACTGCCACGAAACGGGCGTAATTTACAACTGGTCTATGGAACTAGAGCAACGACAGGCAGGAGCATTTTATGCCGTTTTAACGTCGCATTTTGCTCACACCTACAGAGAGTGAGAGAAATGCGGCTTCTTTAAGTAGGCCGAAAACGCTGCCGTTTTCATGAGTTAAAATAAAACTGCAAGACTGTTATTTTTCATCTCCTTCCTTTTCATACGTACACAAACTTATTGGCCATTAAGGTGGCCCATTTGTGCACGCCATGCGGAGGAGGATGCGGTGGGTTTGGGGGTGGTAAGATGGCGGACAGGAGGACCTTACAAAAGAAACATCTTGCGGTGATATAATGGAGCGTGATGCCAACCATTTTAAGCCGAATTTAATATTTCACGTCCAACAACAACCACGTATCCGAGTCTCATTTGCATAATGAAACTCATGGCGGCCACATCCTTTAGGCTTTTACGACTTAGACGCCAAATAGCACTTTTTGTGGATCACATACCTGAAACAAAACCTTATGTGCAGAGTATTTAAACTGCTGTGGGGAATTTGCAGAATCCCTATTCCTAGCTATGCCATTCGTAGGAAACAAATTGGGATAGTTTGAGCGGTTTTACTTACAACATACAGATGGTTATAAATGTTTATGAGCCTGTAACTGTATAAAAAGCATACCTTACTAATTATTTTTTTCCTATAGCATATAGTTTGGCAAAATTAACCAAGTTTATGTTTAAGACGTTGGTAATTTTGATTACAGTTTATCAATAATTATGCTATAATTAACATGACAATTAAATAACAATTAAACAATAATACAATGTATATGATTTGGAAAAAAGATACTTTTATACTTTTATACTGTTGCATGTATGGCTCCTGACAGACAAAGTTAATTTTCATTTATTTTTCATCAATTACGTTTTTTGGCTTTCCTGTAAAATCTTTTATTTTGTGGGCTATGCCATTTGCATCTTACACCGACGATGTGTGGTTTAAATTAAGTCGTGTGTCCAAGTTCTGAAAAACTGGAATCTTTTGAATACGAATTTTGCCTGGTTTCATGGAAACTTGGCAACTAAATTGCGTATTTGAATTTCTATTTCTTAGTGCTAATAATCATTTGCTGATTGACAAGGATGGCATGTTTGTAACAAGTGTTGCTCATTTGGTACCATGCAAACTACATTGTTTGATCGGAAAAAGCAGATTAACATTGTCAAAATTGTAATTCAAATGTTATTCTTTGAATCGTCTGTGAATAACATGCATTTCTCCAGCATATCTTGCCTTCGCGCATTGATTTTGATAAAAGCTTTTTTGCTGAGATTTTAGAGATTAGTGTACAAAGCCAACAGTATTTTTCTTGTATGCTTTAACAAAATTCATTCTCAAATTTCGTATTTTTCTTCAAGAACAGCGTGTAGCCTAACCTTACATGCTTTTAAATCTCAAGATAAAACGTGTTCGAAAACGTGAGTTCGATTTTGAGTTCAATTATATTTACATAAGGATAATGCTAGTTATAAATTTCATAGTTTCTAAAACGTATTTTTCTTCAAAATGAAAAGCAATCCGGCAAATCTAACATTATTTAGAAATAAAGCTACAAAGATAACTTCACTAATCACGAAGATTAGTGAAGCTACGTTATACTAATCGTGTAACTTACTTTGAGCTTTCCAAAAACAAAAGTGTAGAATATGAAAGTGGACACCAATTTTAGGAGATAAGGAGTTTTGGATTCGTCCCCTGTCCATTTCGTTCTTCTTATGTAATTCTTTGGGCTTCCCCATACTATTTTCTATTTCGTACCAGTTCCTGAGCAGGAGTATTGTTTTGTTAACTTTGAAAGTTTGGATCATGGCCTTTTTTGTTTAGAATCATACATATTTTGCCAATTAGTCACTACAAACTCTTTCACTTTCGAAGTTTGAGTTTCCAAATGATCCCCTGACGTTTTCGTAGAAACTTCTTGTCGACTTTTCTTTGAAAATTCGCGTCCCAATGCGTGAATCGCGCTCGATAACCCGTGGGATAAGCAAAACCACCTCCGTGCTGAGAAAGCTGCTTAAATTCAATATACAAATAGGATATATAGAGTATAACTATGCAGAAATGTGACGTTATTTTCAATTGGCGTGGCTGGGTGGCAGGTTGCCTTTCCAACACCCTCCCCACGCGCTCATTGTGAAAACGCATTCTACCGGAAATGAAAAACTAGCTTCATTTAAAAAAAAATGCACTGTGTGACAGTGGTGCCTAACTGCTTACAATCACCCTGCCTCACCCACGTATCTTCCCAGGCAGCGCAAGCTTTGAAAAGGCGGTGACAACCAAAGGCGAAATGCCTTATGAGACACACGAGCAACAAAAACACCCATCAAACAGCCCCGAAAAACAGCACTGTGAATCCGGGGGATTGCTTCTGAGCCGTGAAAATAGCACTACGCAATAACAGTTGAGGCATTTATGAAATAGTTTTCTGCTATTTCCGTCAATCATCAATTCCTAGCTGCTATTTTATTCGTTAAAACGTGCGTTCGAGTACGTGCTATAATGGTGTGCTTTTATATTTTCACATTGTGCATAGTTTTCGTTGGAAACTCAGTGCCCATCTTCGGAGGTTTCATCGCGGGGGAAGAACTCTTTTTCGGATGTTATCTGGTGTATTTAATCTATGATGGACATCCTACGGGACGACCCCTTCATCGATCTGCAGGTGGCCTATGGTTGCGTGGGTGTAAGAACAACTTCTTTCAAGTATTATGAGCAAACATTCTGAAAAATCACGATTAAGGATGGTAGACGTGATTTCGTAGGCATGTTAATAAGCAGATTCATAAAACGGAGGAAAAAAAGCTTTCATGGCTTCTGTTCAGTAGCGTAGCTTCTGAAATTTTCCAGAAGGTGGTGAAAGTAATGGCAATATATCATTAATTCCAACTTTTGAATACTGTTGGCAGCACGGAGGGCGTGAGAAAATGGCTATAGAGCAACCCGTTAATTAATTAATCTGTCGTTAAATTAAAGAGCGAAAATTTCCTCTTCGCACCGGTGCGTTTCGGGCTTACTAATTGTTGTTACGTATCTATTGTTCACTGGCACGAAATGAGGCCTGCACACATTTCTCAATATTCATATCGTAATAAATTATCGGAGGTGTAAGGAAGTCGCAACGGTCTAATTGCGAATTATAAAGTTTTAACAGGCGCATCGTGCGTTGAATAATGATGCTGGAAAATGAAATAAAATTGCATTCCTCATTGATGCAATCGAGATTTTTCACGTGTGAAATTAACGGAATGTGCTGTGATAAATTGTTTTTTTAGTGTTCTGGCTCTACCTCGGTTTTCTATTGTCTTTGGTTGGAGGTTCTATAATGTGGCATTAATGCGAAAAAGGATTTCGAAGAAGAAAGAAATTAGCGATAAAATTAGCCGAGGGATTTCCGGTCCCCTAATTAAGGCTTAAAAATGCAGCGTTTCCTTAAAAATGCTACGGCGCTAGGGCTCGTAAAATGCCGCTTGACTAACCATTATGACCGCCTTTGAAGATTATCTAATTAAGGGCTACGAATTGGGCCTGAACCTCCTTATGAAATAAAAACTGCCGTTAAGGCGTGATGGATGGTGCCGATGATGGCCCACACCATCAATTTGGCCAAGATTAGCTGGCTTCCGCCAATTAATCGAAAGTGTTATTAATTTTTTTATTTTATTATCAGTGCACTTTAAAGCGAAATGGGCTGTTCCCCTAGTCAGGAATTGGAAATTAGGCTTGACCCGATAACCAGTGTTTTGACAGTTTTCTCGGACCTGGAATTGTCAGAGACTTGGAAAAGTCATAGAAATCCAACATTTGCATTCACGTATAGTTTAAGGTGTCCAATGGCATAATAATTCAAAGGGACGTCATAAAGTAGAATTCAGGTTACGGGAATGATGGTAAAGTCATAATATAGACATGCATGAAATTATTTTCCTATGATTGATTCACTGCATTTTTAATTCATTTTCAAAATCACCTCAAAGGAATTTCGTTTTTAATTTACTGAATCAATCGATGTTTAGGAAAGGCAACTAGTACTTCCGTTGCTTTAAGCAGCTTTGTAGAATTTAATCTTCCTGGAAAATCAAGTAATTTACAGTACCAAATTAGGTAGATGGGCACCCAGTAGCAACATTATATGGATACCTAATAGCAATATCAATATCTGATAGTACAATATCAGAAATTATATATTTTTACCCATTTTACCCACGTGTTTTGAGTATGCCATAAGTAGTTGTAAATCACATATGCTTTGAAACGTATTCGCGCGCTTTTTCCAAAAACTATTTGTGCCTCGAGAACTATTATTTGTAATCAGAAATAAGTCGATTGTACTGCCAGAGGCAATTTGTTTAATATTATGCGATCTAAAACTTTGTTTTTGTTGTAATCCTACTACTGATACTGTCACTATTGATGTTACTTCACTTTAGTGAACTTCTTTAACTATTGTTGAACTCTGAACAAAATATCTGAAAAATGTACATGTAGTTGTTGCGGGGACGGTACATTCTTGCGTTATTTTGTCAATTGTTTAGATTTTTGTACTATAAATTTCTTTTATTCTAATGAAAAATTGAAAGTTTTAGACGGTTTTTTAATCTCTGCTTCAAGTGCATTATTTTTAATTTTAAAACTATAGTAGCATACACTACATTAGCACAATTAAACACTTTTGATAAATAACTTTTAAAGGTTTTATTGCTACTCTGACTTTTAATAGTATCACGCTAAAATGGATTTTTTGTTTATATTAATCTCGTATTTCTAATTAAAGTTTAGCGATTAGATCTCTTGGCGAACATATGGTCTTTCGTAAATTTAAGTGGCTTTAAGGGACGGGGATTTTCAAACAGTTTTAATTCTTGGAAATGCAACTAGGATTTGTTTTCGTTCGAATTTCATTTAAGGTTGACTTGAGAGAAGAATGGACATTAGTTGGCTTACTTTTACTCGAGAATCCCCGCACGAACCTCGGCGATGATTATCAGTACATTTGCAGCGGTTAGGATTAATCTTGCAAAAGTATTAATGGGACTCCCTTCAGGGGCTTAAATTAAGCTCGAGGAATCATTAATTATTCACAAACTGTCCGAATTGAGAATTGACGTAAAACTCGCGATTAAAGGGTTTCTGTATAGCGATCTTTCCTAAATTATGAATAGACTAAGGTCGAGCGTTTATTTAATCACAGATCTCGTAAAGACGGCCATAAACACTTTTTTTGGTTAATTTGTTTTCTTAAAGGGTTTTTAATTAATGCATCAGCTCATCCTTCTTGCTTCAGCAATTGGCAAACGTACACTGCTCGGGTGATCACAGTGATTGCCCCTGTACAGGGGTAGTCTGTTTGTTTGGATAATGGAATGATCTTTATGACTCTTGTACATGAGGTACACCCATAGAGAGCACATGTACAAGTAGCCACCCCCACTCTTGAGAACTACTCATTATATAAAGTTAATAAGAAATATTAAAATAAAATAAAAAAATACATGAAAACTTTCTTTAAAAGGTCGAATAATGTGATTAAGTGACCAGCAAAATATTGTGTGCATGTACATGTGTAAGTCATTTTTAAAGTTTTTTTGGTGTCCCAATCCCAAGAAGTAAGTCCTAACACTCGTTTCAAATTTTGATTAATTGACGGTTCTTATTTTGGGCGGGGAGAATCTTTAAACTTAACCATAGTAGAAGTCAATTTTTTTATTCCACCCCACTTATTTTGATTGCTCTTGGTTTTTCGCACGCCATAACACGTTGGATTAAATTTTCAAAGAATAGCTCGTTAGGTGGCTATTACAAATTCAATTTTGCAATGATGTTAGTGACCACCTGTCAGAATGAAACAGTAAACCCATGTGGCACACTTACCTAATGGACCTCATCGTATACTTAATTTTATTGATGTTTTTTTGTTCCAGTTCCAGGACCTTTTTTAAAAATGTCAAATTTCATAATTTATAATTAATATAATGACTTGTTAACTGTACGGTATTCAAATGATTGTTTCAATTTTGAGTTAGTGATTGTTTATTATGAGGTCAAAATCCAATGACCTAAATATTGAATTATTACGTCATGTTTTAAGGGAATGTTACGTGATTTTTACTTAAATTTAACATTTAGCATTGTCAGAATTGCAGTTTTTTTAAAAAAAAATAAGTTAACCTCATGGAACTGTGCGGGAATGTTATAAAGGGACTAAAGGGAGGTGAAGTTGTGTCAAAAAGTCAACTTTTGATTTTAGATGATAAGCTGTTTAACGATTTTATTCACATAAGTTATACTTCTTACCATTCCATCTATTTTTTGAGCAAATGCATCTCATCATTGCCATGTTTTGAGGATGTGTTCCGAAGAATGTTTCCGGGTAAATTTCTGCCATCTCTTGCATCCTTCTTAATTCACTAATGTTTTTCGGAGTATTGACTACGAAATATTGTCATAATTGGCTGTGCTTGTTTTTTATTTAATTCATCTTCATCCACGGCCTTTGAGTCACAAACATTCCAATAAGAGCCTCCAAAGCACTCATTGCAGCCGAAAAAAGCCAATCAGGAAAGCCCATAAATGGCCCTTTTTTCTTCATTCGTTTTACTCTCATCTCCCATCAACAGAGACCAACGTGACGGAGCTGGCACAAAAAACCTTCCTTATGTTCTCTTTTTTATTATTGTTTAAAAAGCAGCCTAGTCCGAGCAGCGGCATTGGTGGCAGACGTTTGGAAACAAGAAACAAAATGGACAAGAATTGGCCTCTTCAAAGGCCATCGTTTTTATGGGTCATTTGCCAACTGCGCTCCTCTTTATCCTGGTTATTGCGCCTGTTTTTTTATTTTTTTTGGTTGCCTTATTGCGTGTGGAAACGCGTGGCCATATCGTTTGCCAATTTATTTCAAACCATGGCGACTGGCTCTTTTCGGTTTGGAGGCAATTTTGGGCAATAAGGCCAGCGTTGAAATTTGCATTTTCTTCAATCTTTTTTGCTTCGGTGCCAACAGGGTGTGGTTTTCATACGATTTTCGCTCGAAATGCATTAAATCGAACTTGAAGTATTGACCCTTTATTCTGGAAGTAGAGAAAACATTCGTTCTTTCGCCATTTTATTGTTAGAACCGTGCATTCACCACGATGCACCGTAAATAGGCCGTGACATTTGGCCGACAATGGAAATTCCACCACCGACTCATCAAAATGCTTTCCATTACAAATTCTGTAATATAACCATTACCCAAGGGCTATTGAGGTTTGGTTGAAGGACATTCGAGAATGGAGACGGGTTAAGGGTTCACGCTTATCGGATGATCTTGTTCTAGTGGGTGATAATGGTCAGCTGGTTTGGCCGCTCAACTTTTGTCTTGTACCAGATTTTACATGGTTTCCACTATCCTGAAATGTTCATGTAAGTAAGAACAACTTGAAAAAGTCAAGGGCATTTCACATTTTCATACAAAATTAAGGAATACTTTAAAATTGTTTTATGAGAATGGTAGATAGAGGGCGTATCTTGTCGTACGTATAAAAATTTCAGTAGTTGGTAAATATTGTTTCCAATTTATTTCTTAAATATTTTTGATTAAGTCAGGGAAGTTGAACATTTAATTTCGGTAGGATTCCTGTGAGTAGAATTGGTAGAATTAGTCGTATACTAGGGTCTGCGTTATTTTTTTATAATTAAAAAATGTCCCGTTTATTTTTTGTGATAAAATTTTATTTTCTAAAAAAAGGTATACGACCATCGGAAACAGTTATTTGCCTGTTTTTTTAATTTATTTTCCTAATGTTTGGTCAATTTTATTTCTCAATTATTTCTCTATAGCGCAGACCCTAGCGAACAGCCAATTTTTCGCTGGAAAAGTAAAATTTAACATATATTCGAAGCACAAATGTGGGACTATGTTTTTCGCATTGTGTGCATTTTTTGGGTTCGCGTTT